>JAAOOA010003039.1:0-25312 GCA_012861695.1 Trematomus loennbergii | reverse complement strand
GATTTCAATAGCCATAGCTCCAGTTGTTAAGAAAAGAGGGAGATTCAAAAAGTTATCCTTTTATTACAAAGGGAAACAATGAAACCCTTACAGAAAACCGCTGCTCCCAAAATAACTCTGTTTACAGATGGGAGTCTGCGAAAAGGTGACCAAGCAGCCACTTGGGCCTTTATAATAAAAACTAATTCAGGTGAATTACTTTGCAAAGAAAAAGGTGTGATTCCGGGTACAGCACAGTTGAGGGTCTTCTTTTTGCTAAAAAACGTAAAATAACACACATCCGTATTGTTACGATAGTGATTATTGTTACAAAGCAGGTAAAGAAGAGCTTGATTATTGGGAACAAAGGCAGTTAACCAATGTGAAAGGTGAAGCGCTGACACATGCCCATCAATGGAGTCTTATTGCAGAGTTAAGGGCGGGCATGTACCTAGAATGGAATCATGTTCGTAGCCATACAGATAAGATCGATGTTGACTATCAGGGAAATAGAGAAGTTGATGCACTTGCTCAAAGCAGGAGATGAGTTAACCACCTGACTGCCATATTTCCTAGTATATGGAAAAAGGGTGGAAGCATTCATGTACCTCCTGAAGAAGCTCCTCAGGTTGTGCGTGAATTACACGGCAGTTTAGGCCATGTGGGCCTAGTTTGGATGAGAAAATATTGTCTCAACAATAAAATCCTCATACCAAAGCTGTGATTGCACTTACAACACACACGGTCAACATGTCATCAATGTGCAGAGGTGGATGGGTTCAAGAAAGTTCATCCTGAACATTAACCACTAATCAGTTTTAGTGCTGACATAGCAGGTCCTTTTCCGACCCGTACTCCCAGTGGGAACAAGTATTTCCTTGTGATCTGTGATAATGGAGGGAGTCATAAACATGTTTATCCTCTGACCAGAGCAACAGGGAACACAGTGTCTTCTAGAATGGCGGAACATATAAGTAATTTTCCTAAAACTGAGAGAATAAGAATGGATAATGCAACTCACTTTAAAAATGAGAACGTTTTGTCACTCTTGCAGGATAATGGAATCACACCTATCTGGTCGTTACCATATACGTCTCAGGCGTTAGAGCAGCCAAAGAGTGGAGTATAAAAAACTGTAAAACAAATTGGGACATTCCAATCAATTTGACCAGGCTGAATATATTCCTATGTATGGAAAAGTTACCTAGGGCAAAGGTCAGGTCATATCTAACTATCACACCTTTTCCGTTTAAATTCAGAAATCGTGTATGGGTGACTAGAAAGGGGCGAAGTCCAGAAAGAGGTGAGCTTAAAACTAAATTAGAAGGTTTGGATACAGTGACGTCAATCTCAGGGAACGTAGTTTCACTCCAAAAGAGAGGACCGGTTCACCCAAGCCAACTGAGTTTAGAATCCAGATAGGAATATGACTGCGGCCTACCCAATCCACTATTGATGCTATCAGTCTCACATCACATGACATGTTTTGCGCACACACGTGGCTGATTAATGTGCTTTCTTCCACAGGAGAGGATGGCTTTTTGTGGGATCTTCCTACAATAATTTAGAATTTGTCTTGGTACGTTCTGAACCAAGGGATATTTTACAGAGCAAAAGAGGGAATTTAAATCTGAGTAACAAGCAATATTTCAATTGCAGACGATTAGTATTACAACTGTTAGGATCTTTAGTGCATTATGCAAAGAAAGATGGCAAGACGAAACTCTGTCTATTAGCATATGGATCATTAGAGCCTGAATGGAGAATACCTCAGTATCAAAGAGGAAATGGTAAACAACCGTTATTTTATTTTTCTCATTGTTTTTAATTTTACATTATTATTCTTCTCTTCAGTTATTTTTAATTGTTATACGCCTGTACCCTACAGCAGTATTCATTTAAATTAGAATTATTTGAGAACATCTCCCCTTCTTTTTTGCTGGTTTTCACACAGCATGGAGGTGTAGGCTGTCAGGTCGTTAAACTGATAAGGGAATGCTCTGGTTTTCGGACAAAATTAACATGGGATCACTCCCGTCACTGGACGTACTTCGTCTCACTGGAATAGTAACGGTCATAGTCAATATAAAATCGTCCCCATGTATCCGGCCAATGACGGGAGAGTTTTGAAAGAGACAAAACACTGTTCCATACATTTAAAAACACTTAAACAATTAAACAATGTTTACCCCAGGATTCAGGCATCTTCCCTGGCTTGTAAAGTGCAGTTATGCGCCTTGGAGGTATTGCACTATTTACAAAATGTATACCCAGGATTATGGCCCCTTCCCTGGCTTGTAAAGTGCAGTTATGCGCCATGGAGGTATTCTCCAGATCCCTCTCCGCATATAATATACAGGAACCGGATAATTTAGGAAGTCATTCTGCCAGTTCTGCTTACCGAAAGTAGCGTTCCAGATCACCGAACGTCCGGTGGCAGTATAATATACAGCCACCGGCAGTATATGCCAATGCACATTTACTGAGCTTGGTTTTTCATATGTCCTCGGGTTTCTAAAATAGGGGGACGCATCGGGGTCTCGGGGAGGGTCCCATGGGTCCCATTTACTGTGGGAAGTTAAACACATTTACTCGGGTTTCAGCCACCGGCTGTCGGACTAATGACCTTCAGCACTCTGGAGAGCTACATTGTGAAATCTTGCTACTAATCCATAACTTTTGATAACAAGCTCTGTTCGGTTCAGGCCTTTCTGTACCCCCCCATTTACACGTATCCCGCATCCATGGTACCATCGCCGAGTCTCTAGGACCTCGGGGAGCGGAGTTACAGCAGGGTCAGATTCTGAAATACGATTTGAGAACAGGGCTCTGAACAGGGCTCTGATCAGGGCTAAAGTCTTGTTAGAAACTGGTGAATCTGTTTAAATGCAGGCAGCAGAGACACTGCTTTTAGCAGGGTCTCAGAGAGCCAGAGACCCAGGGTACAGCACCTCGCTGTCTTACCCAGAAAACAGGGCTCTGATCAGGGCTAAAGTAATGTTATAAACTGGTGAATCTGTTTAAATGCAGGAGACCTCCAGTTATTTCACACCTCCAGGAGAGACCAGGGGAAAATCACCTCTCTGCCCGCTCACAGACCCCCAAAGTACGGACTCATGACCTCCAGCAGCATCCCTAACAGTGGGACTCTGTTATTTCACACCTCCAGGAGAGACCAGGGGAAAATCACCTCTCTCTGCCCGCTCACAGACCCCCAAAGTACGGACTATGACCTCCAGCATGTCCCCTAACAGTGGGACTCTGTGTATTTCACAGCTCCAGGAGAGACCAGGGGAAAATCACCTCTCTGCCCGCTCACAGACCCCCAAAGTACGGACTATGACCTCCAGCATGGCCCCTAACAGTGGGACTCTGTGTATTTCACACCTCCAGGAGAGACCAGGGGAAAATCACCTCTCTGCCCGCTCACAGACCCCCAAAGTACGGACTATGACCTCCAGCATGTCCCTAACAGTGGGACTCTGTGTATTTCACACTCCAGGAGAACCAGGGGAAAATCACCTCTCTCTGCCCGCTCACAGAGCCCCCAAAGTACGGACTAGAGACCTCCAGCATGTCCCTAACAGTGGGACTCTGTTATTTCACACTCCAGGAGAGACCAGGGGAAAATCACCTCTCTCTGCCCGCTCACAGACCCCCAAGACGGACTAGACCTCCAGCATGTCCCTAACAGTGGGACTCTGTGTATTTCACACCTCCAGGAGAGACCAGGGGAAATCACCTCTCTCTGCCCGCTCACAGAGCCCCCAAAGACGGACTAGAGACCTCCAGCATGCCCCCTAACAGTGGGACTCTGTGTATTTCACACTCCAGGAGAGACCAGGGGAAAATCACCTCTCTCTGCCCGCTCACAGAGACCCCCAAGACGGACTATGACCTCCAGCATGGTCCCTAACAGTGGGACTCTGTGTATTTCACACTCCAGGAGAGACCAGGGGAAAATCACCTCTCTCTGCCCGCTCACAGACCCCCAAGTACGGACTAGAGACCTCCAGCATGGCCCCCTAACAGTGGGACTCTGTTATTTCACACTCCAGGAGAGACCAGGGGAAAATCACCTCTCTCTGCCCGCTCACAGACCCCCAAAGTACGGACTAAACCTCCAGCATGTCCCCTAACAGTGGGACTCTGTGTATTTCACACCTCCAGGAGAGACCAGGGGAAATCACCTCTCTGCCCGCTCACAGACCCCCAAAGTACGGACTAAACCTCCAGCATGTCCCTAACAGTGGGACTCTGTGTATTTCAGCCTCCAGGAGAGACCAGGGGAAAATCACCTCTCTCTGCCCGCTCACAGAGCCCCAAGGACGGACTCGAGACCTCCAGCATGTCCCCATAACAGTGGGACCTCCATAACCTTGCACACCCTGAGTCCCCGGGCCCCCACAGTTAAGCACTCCCCCACGGACTAAACACAGGTATTCACACCCACCAGAACCTCGTGCCCCTGGTGACCCTAAAGGGGGTGGATTTTGTGGTGCTTCTATGTCCGCCCATCAGCATCCATAGTCGGCCTTCTTCACGGCACCACCACCCCTTCTGTGGAGGGTATTCTCGTGCCCCTGGTGACCCTAAAGGGGGTGGATTTTGTGGTGCTTTTATGTCCGCCCATCAGCATCCAAATTCGGCCTTCTTATTGGCACCACCACCCCCTTCTGGGCTGGAGGTTCAAACACTTTAACTTTTGTTCACCCTCCTCTGGCTTACACCTCCTCCGCCAACACTTGAGCGCTCATCACAGGGTTCAGCACCCCGGTGCTGATGGAAAGTGGCACTTTATCTGCCCCTGGTAACCATCAAGGTTATTGTTTTTTTTTTTTTTTTTATTTGAACAAAAACCACAGTACACACAGCCTAAAACATCAACTATTTACACGTTGCAGGAACAAAAACCACAGTACACACAGCCTAAAACATCAACTATTTACACGTACAGTACTGCTGCTATAACAGTACTACTAATTTTTACCTACGTTTTAAAGTGCAGTTATGCGCCCTGGAGGTGTTGCACTATTAACAAAATGTATGCCCAGGATTCTGGCACCTTCCCTGGCTTGTAAAGTGCAGTTATGCGCCCTGGAGATATTGTACTATTTACAAAATGTATACACAGGATTATAATAATAATTATATACACGGTATACATATTCACAATGTTTAGCGGGATTCAGGGGACCAAATTAGGCGTCTAATTCTTACGGTGCACCAGGGCAAACAGGTTGAGTCCACGGCCCCTGCCCCATCATCAGGAGTGTCAACCAGCCCCGGTCCCGACTTCATTGGCCTCTTTCCCTCCCGCTTCCGCTTCCGCTGCTGCTGCCGCTCCAATGACCCATCAGGTGAAGATGGTAAAGCAGTACTGTTACATAGAACCAGGGTGTGGGGTCCCGAGCCATCTCCGAGACATCTCTAGTCCGTGTTGATAATGGGGGAAATGTACCCCAAAATAGTCCTTCATTAGCCAGCAGCAGTCCCTTGTCGACTCATGTGACATTCCTCCAGGGTTACATAGAACCAGGGTGTGGGGTCCGAGCCATCTCCGAGACATCTCTAGTCCGTTTGATAATGAGGAAAAAGTACCCCAAAAAAGTGCATCATGACTCAGCAATCATCACACTCACTTTGGTGATAACCGGGAAAGGGGTCAAAATGTAAATTATACCCCAAAACAGTGCCTCATGACCCCGCAGGAGTCCCCCGCGGACTCCCCTGACATTCCTCCATGGTCGAAATCACCCAACTCAACTTTGGTGATAACCGGGGAAAGGGGTCAAAATGTAAAAATTATACCCCAAAACAGTGCCTCATGACCCCGCATCGGGTAGAGTCACCTGGAAAGTGCCCTCGCACATTCCTCCATGGCTCAAAATGTCGAACTTAAACTATTGTGATAACCAGGAAAATGTAAAAAATACGCCCCAAAATAGTGCTCATAATCGGGTAGAGTCACCTGGAAAGTGCCCTCGCATTCCTCCATGGCTCAAAATGTCGAACTTAACTATTTTGAGAACCAGGAAAATGTAAAAAATACGCCCCAAAATAGTGTCTCATAATCGGGTAGAGTCACTGGAAATGTCGCCCTCCATGGCAAATTCGAACTTAACCTTGTACGCCCAAAATCTCATAATCGAGTCACATGGTCACCTCCATGTCAACTTTATTGGGAGAACCAGGCTGGGGGTCCTTGTGCCACAAAATTAGGCCCACTCAGAGTGCTTGGTGAGCGGATACATTCTTCCATGATTTGCAACAGCCGTTTTTTTCTGAGTCCACCCAAAAACTGGGTTTCCGATTTCGTGCGAAGGTAGTCTGAAAAGTATGGATGAATCTTTTTCACAGGGTAGGGGAAATGAGCCCAAGGACCTTTTCCCCTTCTCCGTTGCACCAACCATCGGAGAAGGGGAAAAATCGGCCCGAAGCGCCAAACACCTGGCCACTTCTCCTGTTGGCACTCAGAAAAAATTTGACATTTTTCAAAACTTCATTTTTGATTATTTTAAGATATAATTAAGCGTTTTCTTCACTTTTTTTTGCTTTCCAGGGTGGGGGCGCGTGGCAGGCCGCCTATGAGCACCCAAATTCGGCCTGGATCATCCAGGATTTGTGGGCTAAGCTCCATAAACTGACTAAATCACCCAGAGAGGTCACCTTTCTAGCCCAAATATATATAATACAAATACTTTTAAATAGTAAAAGGTGCACTTGTGCTCTGCATTACCCGGAATTTTATTTTCAAAGCCCCATGATAGTGATTAAAAATCATTTTCATGGGAAAAAGTGTTAAAACGCCTGATTAAATTATATGCAGGACCCCAGTGAGCTCCAGACTATGTGCATTGTGTTGGGGAACCATATAAATGATAGAATAAATGCATTTAAATGCAAAAATAATGATTTAAAATCATTTTAGGGGACAATTGTGGAGAGGAGCCTGAAAATGACTCTGCAGCAGGCCGCCTATGAGCACCCAAATTCGGCCTTCTTCACGGCACCACCACCCCTTCTGTGGAGGGTATTCTCGTGCCCCTGGTGACTCTACAAGGGGGGTGGTTTTTATGGTGCTTATATGTCCGCCTATGAGCACCCAAATTCGGCCTGGATCATCCAGGATTTGTGGGCTAAGCTCCATAAACTTACTAAATCACCCAGAGAGGTGAAAGAGGACACATTGACCCAGCAGTAAGTGCTTGAAACGTGGGTAAAGGTGTGTTAAACTGTGGGGTAACATGTTTCAAATGACAGCACGGTGCTGCTTGTTGGCAGGCTGACTCAGTTCACTTGTCTCACACACACCCAGGGGGGGAAAGATACACTTGTACCCAGGAATAAGTCTTTGAAAGGCGGGGAAAAGTTGTTTGAAATCATTTAACATAGACGCTCTCCTGAAAATGCACAGAATATGTGCTTTTTCAGGAGACCGTTAATGTTAAATGATTTAGTGCAAAATGACTGGCTAAAACCCCGGAATAAATGTTTGAAAAGCGGGGAAAAGTTGTTTAAAATAGGCTGATACCTCCAGGACGCATAACATGGGTAAAAAGTGTGTTAAAAGGTCGGGGAACATGTTTCAAATGACAGCAGACTGGTGGTTGTTAGCAGGCTGGCTCAGTTCACTTGTCTCACACACACCCAGGGGGGAAAGAGGACACATTGACCCAGGAAAGAGTGCTCGAAACGTGGCTAAAGCATAGTCAAACTGTGGGGTAACATGTTTCAAATGACAGCACACTGCTGCTTGTTGGCAGGCTGACTCACTTCACTTGTCTCACACACACCCAGGGGGAGAAAGAGGACACATTGGAGCACACATTGACCCAGGAAAGAGTGCTCGAACGTGGCTAAAGCATAGTCAAACTGTGGGGTAACATGTTTCAAATGACAGCACACTGCTGCTTGTTGGCAGGCTGACTCACTTCACTTGTCTCACACACACCCAGGGGGGAGAAAGAGGACACATTGGAGCACACATTGACCCAGGAAAGAGTGCTCGAAACGTGGCTAAAGCATAGTCAAACTGTGGGGTAACATGTTTCAAATGACAGCACACTGCTGCTTGTTGGCAGGCTGACTCACTTCACTTGTCTCACACACACCCAGGGGGGAGAAAGAGGACACATTGGAGCACACATTGACCCAGGAAAGAGTGCTCGAAACGTGGCTAAAGCATAGTCAAACTGTGGGGTAACATGTTTCAAATGACAGCATACTGCTGCTTGTTGGCAGGCTGACTCACTTCACTTGTCTCACACACACCCAGGGGGAGAAAGAGGACACATTGGAGCACACATTGACCCAGGAAAGAGTGCTCGAAACGTGGCTAAAGCATAGTCAAACTGTGGGGTAACATGTTTCAAATGACAGCACACTGCTGCTTGTTGGCAGGCTGACTCACTTCACTTGTCTCACACACACCCAGGGGGGGAAAGATAACACTTGTACCCAGGAATAAGTGTTCGAAATGCGGGGAAAAGTTGTTTGAAATAGTATAATATCTCCAGGGCGCATAACTGCACTTTACAAGCCAGAAATAATGTTTAAATGGTCGGGAAAGTATTTTTAAATGTCTGGAAGAGAGTTTTAGACAGTCATTTTGCACGAAATCATTTAACATAGACGCTCTCCTGAAAATGCACAGAATATGTGCTTTTTCAGGAGACCGTTAATGTTAAATGATTTCGTGCAAAATGACTGGCTAAACCCCGGAATAAATGTTTGAAAGCGGGGAAAAGTTGTTTAAAATAGTCTGATATCTCCAGGGCGCATCACCAAAAATGTACAAGCCAGGGAAGATGCCTGAATCCCGGATACTTTAGGTCTGTCACTTAGGGTGACCGCACCACTCCGACGCTCCCGAGAGCGGACGTCCATTGTTTGTAAGGCACCTAAGAGGGATAAGATAAGAAATGAGATAGTACTTTATTACCTACTAGTTAACCCCTAATTTGCATATCAATATGGTAATTGTGATGACGTTATTAGATACACATTTGAGTGTATTCACCTTTAGTGTCTACCCTTAAGCACAGTAGGCAACATTAGCCTGTATGCCCATGATACATTGCCTTAGCTAAACCTTGAGCTAACTTATCAATTAGCTAGTAGCCTACCTTAGTTAACTAGGCTATATTTGTTTGTCTTTTGGCTAATTAGTTGTAAACTCGAGGCACTGGCAGTTTAGTCATTTGTTCATCATTACTCAGCTTCAAACAAGCCAAGAAAAGCCGGCATGACATGGGACAGTAAAGTGGGAGGTGCTGCTACCTGTCTGTCTGAAGGGACAGTAAAGTGGGAGGTGCTGCTACCTGTCTGTCTGAAGGGACAGTAAAGTGGGAGGTGCTGCTACCTGTCTGTCTGAAGGGACTGTAAAGTGGGAGGTGCTATTACCTGTCTGTCTGAAGGGACTGTAAGGTGGGAGGTGCTATTACCTGTCTGTCTGAAGGGACTGTAAGGTGGGAGGTGCTGCTACCTGCCTGTCTGAAGGGACTGTAAGGTGGGAGGTGCTGCTACCTGTCTGTCTGAAGGGACTGTAAGGTGGGAGGTGCTGCTACCTGTCTGTCTGAAGGGACTGTAAGGTGGGAGGTGCTGCTACCTGTCTGTCTGAAGTGACTGTAAGGTGGGAGGTGCTGCTACCTGTCTGTCTGAAGTGACTGTAAGGTGGGAGGTGCTGCTACCTGTCTGTCTGAAGGGACTGTAAGGTAGGAGGTGCTGCTTCCTGTCTGTCTGAAGGGACTGTAAGGTGGGAGGTGCTGCTACCTGTCTGTCTGAAGGACTGTAAGGTGGGAGGTGCTGCTACCTGTCTGTCTGAAGTGACTGTAAGGTGGGAGGTGCTGCTACCTGTCTGTCTGAAGTGACTGTAAGGTGGGAGGTGATGCTACCTGTCTGTCTGAAGGGACAGTAAAGTGGGAGGTGCTGCTACCTGTCTGTCTGAAGGGACTGTAAGTGGGAGGTGCTGCTACCTGTCTGTCTGAAGGGACTGTAAGGTGGGAGGTGCTGCTTCCTGTCTGTCTGAAGGGACTGTAAGGTGGGAGGTGCTGCTACCTGTCTGTCTGAAGGGACTGTAATGCGGGAGGTGCTTCTACCTGTCTGTCTGAAGGGACAGAAAAGTGGGAGGTGCTGCTACCTGTCTGTCTGAAGGGACAGTAAAGTGGGAGGTGCTGCTACCTGTCTGTCTGAAGGGACTGTAAGGTGGGAGATGCTGCTACCTGTCTGTCTGAAGGGACTGTAAAGTGGGAGGTCCTGCTATCTGTCTGTCTGAAGGGACTGCCGATGTCCGCACCGCTGTGCAGGAGACGTGGAGGGAGGGAGGGAGGGTAGAGAGAGTATAGGAACTTCACAGTCTAATCTCCCGACCTGATATTTTTATTTGTATTCAATCAATATATTTTTGGAAAGGGAAACCGTGCGCAAACAGCAGTAGATATATATTCATTTATTTAAAAAAAAGAAAAGGGTAACAAAAGGGTACTTTCTCTGGAGGAAGAAAAAGAGCAGGGGCTCAAGCCCACTTTGATGTCATATGTGCACGTGCCTGGTGGGGACATGTCCCCAGTGCAACTGACGCCTATGATTATGTCACCCGCATCTGTCATGGGCATTTCAGTCATACAATGATCATGCCATTCGCCATTTGTCACCCAAATGTGTCAGAAGCCAGTTCATCCAGTGTGTGGTGGTCATCACTGCCTCCCTTCGTTTTGATGGTGCCCTCAATGTTGATCTGACAGAGTTTTCTAAGTGCATATCAGCTTTTAGACATGGTGCGCTGATGCTTTGTTTTCACTCTTCAGTGGGCGGGGCCGTCATTTTGGGCAGGATGTGACGTAGTGCTGCTTGCCCTGAAGATGCTCTAAAAGTACTTTTTGATTAAAATAAAACAGGAACATCATGTTCCGAACATGTATGTGATGTGTAAACGCAGATGATGGATTGCCCCTGTGTATTCAAATGTAAACAGAAAGCAATCATCAATATAGAGTTGTGGATTCAAAATGTCAGGAAAATCATAATGTGTGCTGGTCACTAAAATGAAATATAAGGTCCTTGCCAGGGGTTATCACTACAAACCAAGTCCATGGATCGAATAATCCTATTTAAATATATTGGTTGGTTGATGTACAGGAGAAATTATATTATATACAGTAATATATATAATATTGACATTAAATGTGCTTTATTTTGTAAGGTGTTTCTTTGGTTTTGAATGGTAAGCTTTAAAAAACACATCATTACACATATACTGGGCTTTGATGAGGATTGATTATGATTACATGCTTTATTAAGCAGCAGTTAAAGATACAAAAGAGAAAAAGATTGCATAATTTAAAACAATAATAAACAAGCTATTGTCAGAGTCAGTTATAAAGAATATAAAAGGAGGGCTTACTATTTCCTGCAGTTGATACAATGAATGATATTTACCAATAAAGAATGACAATATTACTCATGTCAGACAAAGATATGTTTGAAAATGACTTAATATATATATATATATATATATTTATCGTAATTCAAATATGAACGTCAAAAGTCGGAATATGCCAATCTTTTTTTCTTATTATCTTATTTGCTAAACGTTCTTGTATAGTAATATGCATGTGTTGTATTATTCTACTACGTCTATTTATTAATGTTCAGCAATAACCACGTTTTCCCAGTACATCCATGGGACTGACGTTCTTGGGTGGGGTGATTCTGTCTGGATGGAAGGTCGAATGTTTCCCTACAGAAGTGCTTTATTGAGCAGCAGAAAAGCACATGTTGCTGGCTTGAAGTCCGGGAAGAGAAGGGAAGAAGATAAAAGAGGGCACACAGTAGGTATACAGTAGGTACAGTCAACATATGTGTCCGTGCGGAAACAATACCCCCAACCCGTAGTTCCATGAGTGAATTATGTAACATGAGTAAATTAGTGATCACTACACAGTCGACAATAACAGTTAGAAGATTTAATCATTGAACTTAACCATTGCTTACTGAGACTTCAGAGGAGGGGAATAGATGTGCAGTTATGCTGGGTGCCTGCACATGAGGGGGTTCAAGGGAATGAGCATGCTGATAAGTTAGCAAAAGATGCGTTACAGAAGGAAATAGCAATACCAGTTTCACTTGGAAAAGGAGAAGGAATGATGATGATGAGGATGCTATGGTGATACACACTCTTGTACAGTAGGTGGCGGTATGCACCTTAAAGTTGTTTGCAATCCGCCAAAAACCAAGAGAAGAAGAAGAAGAAGAACCTGGATCCATGTGGCGTCTCGTCGCTACGGTTCTCTCTCTCTGTGTTCCTGAGAAAGTGTGTGTGAGCTCCAGCACTACTGATCCATCATCTGTGCGTCTGGATAAACCTCTGAATGGACTCTGTGCTCTTTTTTCTGGAGCGTTTACCTCGGACTAAAGGAGCTAGCTTAGCATGCTAGCTGGAAACACGTTAGCAACAGTAGTCAGATTGAGAGTTTGATGGAGAGAGAAACGGTGTGTTTAACGGAGTCTGCAGGGAAAGGTGATCTAGGAAACATGAGTAAAGTCCAAATGCTGCTGTCGTTGAAGAAGCAGCGACTCACTACTGAAGAGATATTTGCTCTGTTTGAACAAACAATAGCAGAGCTCGAGGAGGAGCTGTCTCTTTCCAAAGAGGAGAACAAGAGACTCCAGAAACTACTGGACGCTGTTTTACAGCCTCAGCTTCGGATACACAGATCAGGTCTGTTCCCTTTACTCTCCATTAACACTTTAAACTCTTCAGTAACACTTTATTATCACATTAATAACACTGTAGACCCTTTATCAGCACGTGCTGCAGGTAGTACATCCTGAAGTAAAAGTACAAACACCACACTGTGAAAATACTCCATTACAAGTTAAAGTACTGCATTCATATCTTAATGAAGTAAAAGTATGTAAGTATTATTCGACACATGTACCTTATTATAATTATTACGGAAGAGCAAACCTACCAAAATAAATATATTTTTAAAAATACACACATTGAATAATATGCCATTTAATTTACTGATTTAAATATTACCCATGCATGTAGGCACTAGTTGATTAAATGTGACATACATTGATACTTTAGTTTTAATGTGCTTCTTTATTCACCTTTTCTTTTTAAATGTGTAAAAGCAAATAAAAACAAATACTTTGGATTAATTCAAATTGCGCGAGAATAATTCATAAAGAAATCAATTAATAAATATGTTCAATAATAAATTAAACACATCTAAAATGTTACTTGATAAAGAATAGGGGAACTCGTACAAATGTCATTAAGTAATTCAAATGTTAATATAAATTAATGTAAAATCTCAATCAATCAATTATTGCCAACATGTATTTATAATATATTCTGTGTATTATATATATATCGAGTCAGACTCGAGTCGCACATTTTTGACTTGAGACTTGCTTGACTAACATTGATAAAAGACTTGACTTGACTTTGACTTGGTATTCATGACTTGAGACTTGACTTAAGCTTGAGACAGATGACTTGAAAGGACTTGACTGTTTAAAATTAAATATTTGCGTTTGTTTTTGTAGTGAGATATTACGTTTAGTTTTTTCGAAAAACGTGATTGGGTGATTATAGCGCCATGCGCGCAAACCTGGCAACCCACTAGACGGCAGGAGTGTCAGTTAACATGGCAGCGGCTAGCGTTACTCCAAAAATAGTGAAGTTTGGATTCAAGGATTATGTTGTCGATGACGATAATAAGAAGAGAACAGCGGTATGCAGGGTCTGCAGCATAAAGATCAGTGACACGACCACCACAACATCCAACTTCATTCGTCACTACAAAAAACCCACAGAGAAAGGTGCGTGAATGTGTTGTGTTAGCTAGAAAGCTAACGTTAAGTTTAAGCTACGTTAGACTTGGTTTCAAATCGATTAAGCATTGCAAAGAGAAGACAAAACGGTAAATGAACACTAGAACCGCCAAGGGATTCATTTTGACTAACCCCGATACTGACGGGCTGTCAGGAGAGAGAGGGAGAGAGGAAAAGAGATGCCTCGTTTATTTCCCCTGTGTTATCAGAAGTTACTGTAAACTGTTGAATCATGTAGTTCATCTACTTTTAGTAGTTTGTTTAAATGTTTTAATGATGTTGTTTTTGTTTGTAGAAGTGCATCATTCCTTGATTTATTGTAAAATGAATCTGAACTTTTTGATCTGTTACGATGATAAACTGAAGCAATTTCAAAATTAACCCAATTAAGTGAGTTTTAAATCGTCCTACTTAGTTTATAAGGAAATTATGAAGAGGAACAAATTAAATGATTTGAAAATGATATCTATGTAGGTGCTGACGCTGTTGGCGGTTCTAGTGTTAACAGACATTTAAATTAAATATGTGTAATGGCAAATGCCATATATGATTTTCTTACCTGGAATTCTGCCTTTTTGAACAGACTTTTTGATTGAGTCCTAGCTATATTGTCTGCAGTTCTAGGGTTAATATGAATCTAATATGATTGCCATCGGTCTAAATTAGATTTAAAATGATTAACTGTGTATGTAATGAAGATCATAGTGTGGGTTGAATCCATTTTCATAACCACTGCGGAAACTGGGCTTATTCATCAGAATTTCGTGACTTGACTTGCTTGACTCTCACCACAGTGACTTGGGACTTGCTCATGACTTGCACATGTAGGACTTACTCCCACCTCTGATATATATACACAGAATATATATTTTGAGAGAGATATACACTAGTATTAGACGCAGTCAAAAGTTTGGACACATCTTGTCATTCGAAGATTTTTATTTATTTAAATTGGTTCTACTTTGTAGATTTATACTGAAGACGTCAAAACTATAAAAGAACACATGGAATTATCTAGTAAACAAAAGTGTTAAAAAATCCAGAATATGATTTATATTTTGCTGGCTACTGCAGAATGCTGTGGTAGCCATGCTGGTTAAGGATGCCTTGAATTCTGAATAAATCACCAACAGTGAAAACGTTCTCTTTATTTTATGGTATTGACGGCCACAGCCACGCCTTACAGAGCCAATCAATAGTATAACACTCATTATGACTTTTCCCCACACTCGAACACAACTCCTACCGTCTCGTACTCCCTCCACACACACCGGAAAACGCACACACACACCTGGAAGGGGCGGTCTCTCCCTAACTCCCACCAACAACATTACCTAAATAACTTTACAAATGTACTAAACTGTGCACATCTGATAACTGAAATAACTATTAACTTGGACACGCTACAATATTATCATTAATATTTACATTAAAACATTCCTTTTACACTTATAACATTACTTTGCAAGGTAAGCACAACCAAAATAAGTTTGTAAAAGCAGAATTTGAAAACTGTTTCTGTGCTCCTACAATATTTGTGTATAATACCATTACACCCTAAGCGTACACAATAGCGACCGTTCACTGTTTCAACTGGCATGCTGTGGCATTTAACCTCATCACCACACTGCAAACAGACACACACCACACACACACACACACACACACACACACACACACACACACACACACACACACACACACACACACAGAGGTTTGTCCGGCTGGACCGGCTCCGTTGGAGATCGCGGCCGTTTACGCGGACTTGTGAGAAATCTTTCCATTTTCGATCTGTGTTCACATACTGAGACCCCTGATAGATCTCGCGAGAATGTGTATAAATATAGATACATTTTCATAACAAAACAATGGGGTTGCTAAGCCGTTGCTAGGCCAATTGTTGGAGTTGCGATAGCAACTCCCAGCTACCCCCTGGCGCCGCCCCTGCATGTTGTTCAGCCTCAGCAGGGTAGGATTTTCACCGACGTGTGTTCTCTGAATGGAGCGATCTCCATTCGATCAGATCAGAAACTAACATGTATCTGCTCCGTCCAAACTCACAACAACGTCCTAAAGACAGAATTAAAGCAGCGATTGTATTCACCATGACACAGACAGTCTGCGGTTTGTACATGTTTAACTTCTGTCTAGTTTCTGAACAGATATGAGGATCAGTGAGGAGTTGATTAAAGACACACACACACACACACACACACACTTTTGCATTTCAAAGTATTGCTTGTTCATACAGTTGAATGTTTGAGCTTCACTGTGCCCTGCTGAATGATGTATGTGCAGAGTTGGACCCATGAAGGCTGTTTCTTCTGCTCTGAAATGGAATATATTTGTTACATATTAATAGAATTTTAGATTTTTTGATTTGATTTTGGATTTGTGAATGGGAGAAGTAGTAGATGGAAAAAATACCAAACACTAATTATTCATTTCATTTTATATACGGTAATACTAAGGAGGCATAGGCCGATATGATGATATAATGTTTGACATTATTGATATTAAAAAAGTGATTTGTTTTCCATGTCATTCATGTGTTTTTCTCATCAGAAAGTGAAGTTATTTATTTGTAAGCTCCAAATCCAAATGTTTCCCTCAATGGCCTTTGTGCCCTGAAAAAATGTGTGACACCAAAGGCCAAATGGCCTTGCCCCTAAAATGACGAAAATGGTTTTTGCGACTGCACTTGAGGATACATTCAAAGTTCTTGACATTTTCCGGATCGACTGGCCTTCATTTCTTAAAGTGATGATGGACGGTCGCTTCTCTTTACTGGGTTGAGTGGTTCTTGCTATAATATGGATTACAGCAGCAGTCAAATAGGGCTTTCCACTGTGCACTAACTCTACCTCTGCTCAACACAACTGATGGTCTCAAACACATTAAGAAGGCAAGTCATTCCACACATTGACTCTTGACAAGGCACACGTGTTCATTGAAAACCATTCCAGGTGACGACCTCATGAAGCTGACTGAGAGAAGCCAAGAGTGTGCAAAGCTGTCATCAAGGCAAAAGGGGGCTACTTTGAAGAATCTAAAATAAAAATCATATTCTTGATTTTTTAACACTTTTTTGTTCACTAGATAATTCCATATGTGTTCTTTCATAGTTTTGATGTCTTCAGTATTAATCTATAAAGTAGAAACACATTTAAATAAACAAAAAACATTGAATGAGAAGGTGTCCAAACTTTTGACTGGTACTGTATATAAAAAACACACACATTTTAATATTGAGCAGGTTCCCTCATCTATAATCATTTATACAAGCGCAACTTTGAACATGTACAGCAGTAAAATGCAACATACACAATAATCAAGAAACATCATAAATTAAATACTGACAGGGAACATTTTACTGCACCGTCATTACTTTTACATAAAAAGGTGCCGTCAAATGTTCTGTTAATACTTGCATACTTTTACTTAAATAAGGTTTGAATGCAGGATTTTAATTTGTAACAGAGTATTGTAATTCTATACTGTAGGCGTAGTGTATCTGTGAATGATCCAAAATACAATTCCTTGTTTACATTGCAGCTAGTGCTACGCCAGAAGAAAAAACCCTTTTTCATTTTGAACTGGAAGTGGAAAGGGTTTGGGCTACATGAGGTGACTTGAGCCAACACAAATACACAATAGGTGGGACTAAGAAAGATAATGTGAAAATATAAAAACAAAGGCATTAATTAGGGCTGCTAAATGTCTCCCATTGTAATGGTCAGTGGCGACTGGTCATTAGGGGCAGGTGGGGCACAGCCCCACCTAGTGTCAGCAGAAAGTATTACAAATAATGATTACAAAAAATGCAAAAAATCAATTAAAAATATATAAAATATATTTTAAGATCATGTTTAATCATCTGATTCGTCTGTACATTGCTGTTTTAGTCTGTGTTCTTCTAATTAGTGTGTCTACAGTCACAGTGTGTGCCTATTGAGCTGTTTAGAGCCATGTGGGACAAAACCTGATCATGCCCCTTCCTCTCGCTGTGAAGTGAACGGTGACTGTAAAAACTACACTGCGCATGCTCAGAGTATTTTCCCATTTAATGTGTGTGGCAAAAAAATAATGACCAGAGGGGCACGGAGCTGCCATCCCCACCATACGTCATCTCACATCATTCAGAGCTGATTGGCTGTAAGTACGTGTGCCGCGAAAAGTGTGGTGTGTGTGAAGAGGAGACGAGAGAGCTGCAGTGACGCGTCCTAAAACCAGGAAGTAAGCACAAAAAAGCAATGAGGTTTCTCCATAGGATTTTAGAAAATAGCTCGAAATAAGATCTGTGGGAAACGTACCTGTTAGATAAATGCACGTTTTGTTCAGCCGGATAACATCCACATGTCTACCCTACTTTTATAATTTTTTTATCATAAATCTATCGATTAGATTTATGATAGACTTTTGAAACTACAAGAACATAAGGAGGACTTTTACAAAAAAGTAATAGAAATGTTTGTCCAGAAGGATAGGCAAATGGACTTCATCTTCAAGTCAAGGTAAGACCGCAATTTTATTGAAAATGGGATCTTACTAAGAGAGAACAATTCAATATTTAAATGATAAAATTACATTTTTTGGGTATCCTTTTGTTGAACTGTCTGTTTAAAATTAATCGAAGCATCAGACAAAAAAAGCTTTTGAAAATAATATTATATTTTGGTTTAGGTCAAAATATAATATTTGTAAACCTGAAGAGTCAGTGCCAGTGCCTCACCAGCCATGAACCTCACTGCACGTCACTGCAGAAGCTTATATATAGACATCTAAGTTTTTTGTGCCCCACCACTTTTGTACATATAAAAACGCCACTGGTAATGGTGATGAGATTTTTAAATGCTAACACTTAACAGTTTGTTCTGACTGTGTGTTTCCTGTTTCCTGCAGACGTCCAGCAGCTGGTGGTGGTTAAAGAAGAGCTTCTCCCTGACCAGCAGGAGTTGAGCACCAGTCTGGACCAGGAGGACCCAGAGCCCCCCCCACACATTAAGCAGGAACAGGAGGAACTCAGGATCAGTCAGGAGGGAGAGCAGCTTCAGGAGCTGGAGGAGGCTGATATCACCAAGTCCACTTTCACTCCTGACCCTGCGAAGAGTGAAGATGATAAAGAGAAACCTCAGTCCTCTCAGCCTCATCAAAGACAAACTGAACACATGGAAACAGAAGCTGATGGAGAGGACTGTAGAGGACCAGAACCAGCCAGGAGCTCAGATCCAGAGAGCAGTTTACAACCAAAGACTGAGGACGACACTGGAGACTCTTTTGAACCTGACACTGGAGACTCTTCTGAACCTGACACTGGAGACTCTTCTGAACCTGACACTGAAGACAGTGCTGATTGGAAGGAGACCACAGAACCTGCATCAGGCTCAAACTCACTGAAAAATAGACATGAATCTGTCAGTGATCCACGACGTAGTGCTGAAAAGAAACCATTCAGCTGCTCAGTCTGTAAGAAAGCTTTTCACATAGTGGAAATTTAAAGGCACACATGAGAATCCACACAGGAGAGAAACCACACAGCTGCTCAGTCTGTAAGAAAGCTTTTTCACAGAGTGGAATTTAAAGGCACACATGAGAATCCACACAGGAGAGAAACCACACAGCTGCTCAGTCTGTAAGAAAGCTTTTTCACATAGTGGAATTTAAAGGCACACATGAGAATCCACACAGGAGAGAAACCACACAGCTGCTCAGTCTGTAAGAAAGCTTTTTCACAGAGTGGAATTTAAAGGAACACATGAGAATCCACACAGGAGAGAAACCACACAGCTGCTCAGTCTGTAAGAAAGCTTTTTCACGGAGTGGAATTTAAAGGAACACATGAGAAGCCACACAGGAGAGAAACCACACAGCTGCTCAGTCTGTAAGAAAGCTTTTTCACAGAGTGGAATTTAAAGAGACACATGAGAAGCCACACAGGAGAGGAAAAATAGATCTGCAAAGTTTGTGACAAAAGATTTAAATGGCGTAATCGTTGAAAAAGACACAAGAGTGTTGGTAAGGGAATACATTTGTCTATTTTGTATCCTGATGACCTGATGCCGTTACATGTAATACGTTACTCCCTAAGCCTGTTTTCACCCACCTGCAACCGATTCGCTAATAATCACAAATGTTCATTTCTTCGACCCCTTGACTCGACTATTTCTTGTTTAATAATCGTTACATCTCCTCAGGACCAAGTTCCCGTGTCCTGCCCTTCACCTGCTGATCACCCACTGCTCATTTAAGGTGGACTCACCTTTACAAGGGACCAGCTAGTCTTAGTGTCTTAATGCAAACGTTTTGTAAAGTGATGCTAGACCATCAACGTGCTGTTGGGTTGTGTGCTCTCTGCAGGACGGGGTCTGGACTCAAAGATTGTTTATGGTATGAGAGCTTCATTCTGTTTTTGTTGTCTAAACAACGCCAACAGAGCGATACGTCTTCTTTCCAGCAGATGGCATACATGTTACATCATCCAGTTCAACTGTCATCCACATATTAGTGATTCAAAACAGCAATGTGTGAGATATGGCTAGTAATTGACTATTTCAACAGAATGTGAAGAGGTTACAGTCTTGAGGCCATGTCCAATATGTTTATGTTTTGTTTGATTAAATCTACTGAAATGAGCATTCAATGACTAAATTATTCTTAATTACTGTCATTACATCATGGGTTTGCATTGCAATATTAGAACGCATAAAACCCAACTTTATTTCTTCCAAGTTGCGGGTGTTCATTGTTTAGAAGTCCGCTGTGTTTCATCCAAGCGTCCACTTCGTGCTCCGATAATGCTGAAAGTATCTGTTGTATGCTTTACCTGCTCCAGTAACAAAAGTGTAATTCACTGGACAGAGACAAGAGATAGTGGATGGATCCAGAGGAGAACCAGAAGATAGTCCGTATAGAGCCTTCAGGTTCTGAAAATGATCAGGGATAGAGCTAGAAAAAAACTCCAAAAACCTGAATAGAGCTAGAAGATAGCCAGAACAAAGCCAAGAAAGACCCAGTAGGAAGACAGGAAGGAGCCACAAGAGTTTGTATTCTTTATTTTTTAATATTCAAGCTCTTCTCTTAAGATATTATAACTTCTCAACATGTATCCTTTTATGCATTAAAAAAACCTTACATTTTTGCTGCCAATTATTGAGATTGTTTCACAGCTTTATCTTAAATATTTAGACTTTTTTTCTATACATATAGATTACATAGGATGAACAGCACGATCCACTCTGCTGGATTCTGCCCAAATCGGCTCAAAATGCATGCAAACATCTGGCTTTATCCATACTCCTGCAGTTGTATTGTTCTGGATTCATAGTGAAGTGTATTAGATGTTCTGCACTCTTATTGTTATGTATTTAATATAAAGTGAAATACCCATAAAGTCAGAAAAGAAAAGAGTCTCACTTAAGGAAAAAGGTTCTTCATTTGCACATAAACATGGTCAAATATTTAAAGTTGTGACCAGATGGTGTCGCCCTAATCCGTGTATCTACGGTCCATTTGTTTTTCTTTATTACACAAGTTAGCGGAAGAGCATCTGAGAGGCCTTTTTGTTTTTGTTGTTTTACCTTACTAAATGGTCTAATGCTCATTGGAGCGAGGGGCGGGGCGAAACTCGCGGAAGTGATTTCAAAACAAAAGCCCTCGTTTGCTTGGAACGGTGATAATATTATAAACAAGGTGAATTTAGCGATCACAACGAAAACGGCCAAGAAAATGAATGTTATTAAGGGCTGTAAATATAATAGGCCTGTGTCTAAAATGGACAACATTGTTAGGAGATTTAAACTATACAGCGATTCTGCACTGCGGTCACTCAGCCGTCTCTCGAGTTTGTTTTTTCAAATCAGCTGCTCTTCATGCTGACGCTTAGAGAGCACCAGAACGCGGCTCCGGCTCTTCAGATAAGGAGCTGTACACATGCCGCAGTTTTGCGTGGCTGTGTCTTTAGTTGTAAGCCCAGTGGCGATCTGCTCATCTGTCATACTGATCATACAGTCAATAACTTTGTTGTTATTAGCATCTGGTTAGCTAGCTATGCTAACGAATATAAGAAGCTTTTTCTACAACCAGTGAGGTAAAGGCACATCTTTATATGATCATTATAGTTATAAAACACAAGAGAATAAAGTAAACAGGTATAAAATACTATATGACAGTAAAAAGAAGTTGTTAATAAACAAGAGTACAGTTTGAAAGGGGAGTGATTTGTAAAATATCCATAAAGAAAAGTAAATCTGCTTCCAGTTCTGTTTCATATGGATGTTGAGAGATGTATCCATAGAGCTCTTCATGTTGCTCTCAAAGTGCACCAGATTGATGCTTTTAACTTCAACATTTAAAAAAAAATCTTCCCCCCGGAGAGGAGGTTAGGTCCCCCCCCCACTTAAATCATGTTCACATGGATAGGAAACTAAATACATTTGCACACATCTTGTGTCCATATATCTTTGCACAGCATGAAAGAAAGGCCAAATGAATGGGCTGTGATTTTAGTTTTTTTAAGCAGAGGTCAATAATTTGTACGGTCCTCGGAGGATGTTGAAAAAATTGAAATGGCTCTCGAGAGGAAAAAGGTTCCCCACCCCTGCTCTAATGGAAAGAAAACTTCCAAAAAATACATATAAATGGTGTTCGTTTTATTACCATGTCTGAATGTATCTATAGATTTAAAGCTAATCTGCATTTAAACATAACATTTCAGGGGAAAATACTGACTTGACGTAAGTAAGTATCTGGGGAAGTTGTGAGGTGATGTGTTTTTTGTTTGTTTTTAGTTTTATCCTTTTAACCTGCAATGCCTTGGTAACTGCATGCAAATTAGCCCATTTTAATTAAGATAAGATAAGAAATGAGATAGTACTTTATTACCTACTAGTTAACGCCTAATTTGCATATCAATATGGTAATTGTGATGACGTTATTAGATACACATTTTAGTGTATTCACCTTTAGTGTCTACCCTTAAGCACAGTAGGCTACATTAGCCTGTATGCCCATGATACATTGCCTTAGCTAAACCTTGAGCTAACTTATCAATTAGCTAGTAGCCTACCTTAGTTAACTAGGCTATATTTGTTTATAGCCTAGTTAACTAGAAAGGCTGAATAGTTTGATATTTGAATGGTTTCTGCAGCTGAAATTAGGCTGAAGGAGTTAAATAAAGATATTAAATGTAAGTAGTAGTGAATGAATGTTTACAAACACCTGTGTGTGTAAACCCAGAGATCAAAGGTTACCATGGTGACGACTTATGACGATTTACCAACTGCAGCACTGAGTTCCATTAAGAATGCATTGAGGATTATATTTCACAATTTTGCCACCTGTTCAAAAACGATGGCTCCTATCAAAAGTTTCCAGACCGTGAGCATCAGGGAACCCCAATGAACTGATATATGTTGTTTTTTTGGTTTTGTGTGTAAAATGTGGAGATGGGAGCAGTTTGTCTAAAGTGTACTTCTCTCTGTTCTGAAGAAAGTTCCGGAAAGATTTAACATGGGAATCAATTGGGAGCTAGGTGGACTTTTTGTCTCTTCATGCCCTCAAGAGGCATTTTGTTTAATATTTTTCTTAATTTTTTTTATTTTCCAACCTAAGAGGTTTTCCTACGGTTTTCATGAAAAAATATGTCTGAGGAGTGTAGGGTTTGGGAATTATGGCAAGTTTAAAAAATTTGGGAGAATTTGAAGCACTGCTCCATCCACACTAATGTTAAAATCTGAAAAAGGCCTCTCCACCAAGCTCCAAACTAAGTTAAATATCTCAAAAAGTGTAAAAGATAAAAAATCTGAATAAGAATGTAATAGCTGAAGGTGTTGTGATCATTTGAAAGTTGGAATGAAGTGTCTAGCTGAAAGTATGTGGAAGGAGTAGCATTTGGCGCAAGGTGTAGGAAAAGAGGATTTGAAGGCATCTCCCATTGACTTCCATGTTAAAAAAAGAGTTTAAAAAGCTGAATATTTCAAAAAGTATAAAATATTTTTAAAAAGTTGAAGGTTTCCCATCGATTCCTGAAAAGGCTGAATAGTTTAATATTTGAATGGTTTCTGTAGCTGAAAATAAGCTGAAGTTATGGAGAGCCAAAATATTGGTGAAGTTATGAGAAAACCGTGTTTCATGGTGAGCATTGTGTTGCCATGGCAACGGCATTTGAAGAAATCTCAAAACTGTGCCGTAGATGTCTTCACGGCTGGACTGTTAGCACACATGTGAAGTTTGAGCACTTTTTGAACATTTTCATAGGAGTAATACATTACATTAGGAGGTTACATTACTCTCTCTTCTCTTGATCACCCTCTCAATCTTCTATCGCCCTCTCTCTCTTCTCTTGATCGCCCTCTCTCTCTCTCTCTTCTCGCCCTCTCTCTCTTCTCTTGATCGCCCTCTCTCTTCTCTTGATCGCCCTCTTCTCTCCTCTTGATCGCCCTCTCTCTCTCCTCTTGATCGCCCTCTCTCTCTTCTCTTGATCGCCCTCTCTCTCTTCTCTTGATCGCCCTCTCTCTTCTCTCTCTCTCTCTTGCTTGCCCTCTCTCTCTCCTCTTGATCGCCCTCTCTCTCTCTTCTCTTGATCGCCCTCTCTCTCTCCTCTTGATCGCCCTCTCTCTCTCTCTCTGATCGCCCTCTCTCTCTTGATCGCCCTCTCTCTCTCCTCTTGATCGCCCTCTCTCTCTCTCTTGATCGCCCTCTCTCTCTCTTCTCTTGATCGCCCTCTCTCTCTCTCTCTTGATCGCCCTCTCTCTCTCCTCTTGATCGCCCTCTCTCTCTCTTCTCTTGATCGCCCTCTCTCTTCTCTCTCTCTTCTCTTGCTTGCCCTCTCTCTCTCCTCTTGATCGCCCTCTCTCTCTCCTCTTGATCGCCCTCTCTCTCTCTCTTCTTGATCGCCCTCTCTCTCCTCTTGATCGCCCTCTCTCTCCTCTTGATCGCCCTCTCTCTCTCTCTTGATCGCCTCTCTCTCTCTTCTCTTGATCGCCCTCTCTCTCTCCTCTTGATCGCCCTCTCTCTCTCCTCTTGATCGCCCTCTCTCTCTCTTCTCTTGATCGCCCTCTCTCTCTCTCTCTCTTCTCTTGCTTGCCTCTCTCTCTCTCTGATCGCCCTCTCTCTCTCTTCTCTTGATCGCCCTCTCTCTCTTCTCTTGATCCCCTCTCTTCTCTCTCTTCCTTGCTTGCCCTCTCTCTCTCCTCTTGATCGCCCTCTCTCTCTTCTCTTGATCGCCCTCTCTCCTCTTGATCACCCTCTCTCTCTTTCTCTTGATCGCCCTCTCTCTCTCCTCTTGATCGCCCTCTCTCTCTCTCTTGATCGCCCTCTCTCCTCTTGATCCTCTCTCTCTCTCTCTTGATCGCCCTCTCTCTCTCCTCTTGATCGCCCTCTCTCTCCTCTTGATCGCCCTCTCTCTCTTTCTCTTGATTGCCCTCTCTCTTCTCTTGATCGCCCTCTCTTCTCTTGATCACCCTATCACTCTTCTATCACCCTCTCT
>JAAOOA010003038.1:0-10000 GCA_012861695.1 Trematomus loennbergii | reverse complement strand
GCACCGGGTGATTCCCTACCGCTCATTTCTCCTCCATGTTTTGGAATATGAGGAAATGACCTGTGGTATGTCTCTCCAGCATACACGCCGTTTGATTGGCTAGCGCTTGAACTGTCAGATTTGCATAAACAGGATTTGATTGGCTGACGCTTCCACCTCAGCTTCAATAGTTGAACATTGCTCATATATATATATAACATTGGGCAGAAGCGTTCCAAGATGTTTTTAACGCTGCTGTGTGGACGGGCCGTTAGTGTTGGATACTGGGAATTAATCAAGATAAAAGCAGCCATTAAGGAAATAAACCAGCTGTAATTAAAATTCAAACATGTTGAAAGTGACCCGAACAACTTCCGGAGGTCATTTAAAAAATGTCTATAAACATTAATAAAGAGAAGAAGGAGGACGGAAGGTTGTTACTTTACATAATGCTATATATAGAGGCGGCTGAGTGGATCCATTTGGCTGCATCTCCAGAAAATGAAGGGTGGGAGTGCATTAACTTCCTCTTCCTCCTCCTCTTCCTCACCAGAAAGGGTCACATGACCAACAGGCAAAGCTTCAGGTAGCTATTGTAAGGGAATATGAGATCAAAACTGAACAATGAGGCTTTATTTTCTTTAATTAGTCAGATAAAGTGCCTGGTAATTCAACAAATTAACCTCCCGACTCCGTGTCACTTTGACTTAATTATATTAAATTTAACGAGTCCTGCCAAAACACTGTTATGTCAGCACGGCTCTTAAAGAGTGGACAATTAAGAAAGAAATGAACCAAAAGTGCTTTTTTGAGATTGTGACGTAGGTTGGAGGTCATATTTGGTATTTTGAAACCCAACACAAGCTACAGGGAGTGTTGACAACAATCCTCTGCAGTAATATCTGAAAGAGTGGTGCAGGAATGAGTCCTAATACCTGGAAATGAGTCAGCATTTTAGCGCTTCCAGTTCCCTTGTCTAGAAGGAAGGAAGGGACTTCGGCTCTCTATAGCCCAACATTAGCCACCTTTAGCTTAGCGTGGTGTCGTGAAGTCATGTGACCGTGCTGTAGTTCCTTTATAGCCCAACATTAGCCACCTTTAGCTTAGCGGTGTGACGTGAAGTCATGTGACCGTGCTGTAGTTCCTTTATAGCCCAACATTAGCCACCTTTAGCTTAGCGGTGGTGACGTGAAGTCATGTGACCGTGCTATAGTTCCTTTATAGCCCAACATTAGCCGCCTTTAGCTTAGCGGTGGTGACGTGAAGTCATGTGACCGTGCTGTAGTTCCTCTATAGCCCAACATTAGCCTCCTTTAGCTTAGCGGTGGTGACGTGAAGTCATGTGACCGTGCTATAGTTCCTTTATAGCCCAACATTGCCGCCTTTAGCTTAGCGGTGGTGTCGTGAAGTCATGTGACCGTGCTGTAGTTTCCTCTATAGCCCAACATTAGCCACCTTTAGCTTAGCGGTGGTGTCGTGAAGTCATGTGACCGTACTGTATTTCCTTTATAGCCCAACATTAGCCGCCTTTAGCTTAGCGGTGGTGACGTGAAGTCATGTGACCGTGCTGTGGTTCCTTTATAGCCCAACATTAGCCACCTTTAGCTTAGCGGTGGTGACGTGAAGTCATGTGACCGTGCTGTAGTTCCTTTATAGCCCAACATTAGCCACCTTTAGCTTAGCGGTGGTGTCGTGAAGTCATGTGACCGTACTGTATTTCCTTTATAGCCCAACATTAGCCACCTTTAGCTTAGCGGTGGTGACGTGAAGTCATGTGACCGTGCTGTAGTTCCTTTATAGCCCAACATTAGCCACCTTTAGCTTAGCGGTGGTGACGTGAAGTCATGTGACCGTGCTGTAGTTCCTTTATAGCCCAACATTAGCCACCTTTAGCTTAGCGGTGGTGACGTGAAGTCATGTGACCGTGCTGTAGTTCCTTTATAGCCCAACATTAGCCACCTTTAGCTTAGTGGTGGTGACGTGAAGTCATGTGACCGTGCTGTAGTTCCTTTATAGCCTAACATTAGCCACCTTTAGCTTAGCGGTGGTGACGTGAAGTCATGTGACCGTGCTGTAGTTCCTTTATAGCCCAACATTAGCCACCTTTAGCTTAGCAGTGGTGACGTGAAGTCATGTGACCGTGCTGTAGTTTCTTTATAGCCTAACATTAGCCACCTTTAGCTTAGCGGTGGTGTCGTGATGTCATGGGATTTTTGTCGAGGGAGCCCTTTCGATGCTTAACTACACAAATCTGTCACCACTGCAACACTCCCCTGATTTAAAGTTTAGAGACTGCATTTCCTGTCACAGACGTGCAGGTTCAGGTTAATTGATAGCCCTTAATTTCGTGAGGTTGTGAAATGTGATTTATACCTGACCTCTGTCCTCTCAGAGGTGAAGCAGGTAAGAGCCGTGGATGAATTCATAGATTTATTAGCCAAATTCTGCTTAATTTATATCCTTATTTTAAAAAACTGAGCTTCGAACTGTATATCATTTAAATGAGACCTCAGGCAGTGGCGGAAAGTACATTTACGTCCAAGTATTTGGACATTTGTGTACTTTACTTGAGTACCTCCTCTGTGTGCTACTTCATTTATTTAACCCTCATGGTTACTTTTAGCATTTAACCCACATGTTATACTTATGTGTTGATGCAGTACTGTACGAGTATATAATATATATACTGGGAAAAGCCATTCTTTAAACTGAGTACTTTGCCTTTTGATAGTACTTTTTTTCCACATAGAAGTATCTTCCATCCTGCACATCATAAACCATGTGAGTCCTTTACCATCTCCACCTTCACATGCATTAATATCCCATAATGCCCCTTTAGCAAATTAGCATCACTAATTACCGCGGAATGCTAAGTGCTGATGACAGCTGCGGCATTAGCATCGCTAAGCTAACGATGAGACTGAGCGTTTTCCAATGTAAATGTTTTTCCTGAGACCCGGAGGTGCTGCTGCCTCATGTTCCTGAACACACACACACACACACACACACACACACACACACACACACACACACACACACACACACACACACTGAGCTCGTCCTGTTCCATATGCTATATTTAGTCACCGTTCGATCCTCCCCACGTGTCCAGAAGTCAATAAAATCAGCCGTTTCGTGTCGGACATCGTGTCTGAAACTGATCCTCCCCCAAACCCCCTCACCTCCTCCTCCTCTCGTCTGTCAGATAAAAAAAAAGGAGAGATTTCCGTTTGAATTTAATATCAGCGGTGTCACCTTCACATCGACTCTCAGTCACAAGCCGGTGCTGGAGGGGTCAAAGGTCACAGCAAACAGCGCACTGAGCCGTGAATGAAGAGAGACGTAGGAGGACATATTTTGTTTGTTTTCGCTTTTTAAATTCATATTTTTTGATGTATTTAATATCATTTTTATATATTTTGGTTTTGGTCTTATCTTCTGTATTTTTCAAATTTGGTTTATAACCCTTAAATCTTTGGCTTCCTGTCGTAAACCCCCTCTAAAACACAGAAGGTATTCATACTGAGCCATGAGATTGTGCAGGACTTATCTTCTTGGCAATCTTAACATTCATACTGACCCTGAAAACCACATTTCGACTCAATTTCCCGGGTAGATTTCTTGGCAAAAGTGGTTAAAATTGTATTTTATTATATTATTTATACTTTTTTCACTTTGTATTTATTCTCTTAGTTTGTACATTCATGGATTTAGTACAAAACATGTAAATAAAAATACAAAATCCATTGAAAAGAAACTAGTTTTTTCAATCCAAAATGTGTTTGTTTTACGAAAATCCATTAAAAAAATGTAAATATAAAAATCTAACAAACTGCAAAATAACAAATAAAATAAAATTCATAATAATCATATTACAAATACTAGCATACACTTACTGTATGCACTTTCAAAATAAAATAATACAATTAAAATAAATTAAAACAAGTTCTGTATGCCCTAACCCTCTTATTGTCTTCGTTTCCCCCCTTACCTTGTGTTCACGGTCACATCTGACCGGTCCTGTTTTAACTGCTATTACATTAACACAAACACCATCAATCATCACCACATTTCATTTAACACTCTTTCAAACTGTAACTATTGTATCAGACTACTGGTATACATGAACAACTGCAGTAACTATACACAGAACAGACACTGAACATGTATTGTGTGCCAGGTGTGATCCATGTGGGGGGATGGCACATAAGAGCGGGTGTGTGTGTGTGTGTGTGTGTGTGTGTGTGTGTGTGTGTGTGTGTGGTGTGTGTGTGTGTGTGTGTGTGTGGTGTGTGGTGTGTGTGTGGTGTGTGTGTGTGTGTGTGTGTGTGTGTGTGTGTGTGTGTGTGTGTGTGTGTGTGTGTTGTGATTGATGAAAGTAGTAAATCGGTCAGATGTGACCCGAAGACAACAGGAGGGTTAAGGGAACAGCAGAAGAAGACAACAGGAGGGTTAAGGGAACAGCAGAAGAAGACAACAGGAGGGTTAAGGGAACAGCAGAAGAAGACAACAGGAGGGTTAAGGGAACAGCAGAAGAAGACAACAGGAGGGTTAAGGGAACAGCAGAAGAAGACAACAGGAGGGTTAAGGGAACAGCAGAAGAAGACAACAGGAGGGTTAAGGGAACAGCAGAAGAAGACAACAGGAGGGTTAAGGGAACAGCAGAAGAAGACAACAGGAGGGTTAAGGGAACAGCAGAAGAAGACAACAGGAGGGTTGAGGGAACAGCAGAAGAAGACAACAGGAGGGTTAAGGGAACAGCAGAAGAAGACAACAGGAGGGTTAAGAACAGCAGAAGAAGACAACAGGAGGGTTAGGGAACAGCAGAAGAAGACAACAGGAGGGTTAAGGGAACAGCAGAAGAAGACAACAGGAGGGTTAAATCTTAAATTATTTTCAAGTGTTTGTAAAGTAAGGGAAAAAAATACAATTATATTAAATTCATTTATTAAAAAAACACACTAATAATATCAACAAACACTGCCACACTTATTTTCTTTTCTAACTTGTCATGCTCTCCTGATGATTAACCACCGGTATTTGAAGACACTTTATGGGAGTAGTTCAGACGGTGATTCCTCTCAGTCAGATCCACTGAGACCTTAAGACACTCGTCTCACGCTTTTCTTTCCTCAACTCTCACAAAGCCCCGTCTAAATCTCACCAGTTTTTTTCCGTGTGCTGCTTTGAGTCTGAAAAACATCTGCAGAGAGTCGACTGAGCCGTCAGAGATTAGACGGCGGCGTGAAACGTCTAGAAATCTGTTTCAGGAAGAGAAGAGAAACTCTCCAAATGCACGGAGAATTCATGGGTTGCTTCATGATGTCATTCATGCAGAGCCTGTGTGTGTTCATGAAGCAGTCTCTAATGCATTCAGAGAGAGGGTACATGTTGACAGACGCTCATATAAAGTGTGTCTGTGTTGACTGGGGAGTGACACAGACAGGAGATAAAGGCTTGCACAATGTTACTTCCTACAGCTGCTTTTCACACAAAAGCTCCTACACAGTGAACTGGTTTCTTTACAACAACCCTCCCCCCTCCCCCCCCCCCCATCGACATGAACAATGTGTCTGCAAGTCACACCCTTTGAAGAAGAAGGAGACTTTAATCCTGACTGAGTGATGGCTTCCTTAGTTAGACTTTCTCAAAGATCATTGTCTGCTGTAATCGTTTTGAGGTTTCTCTACAACTGTCACTTTTACACCTGTAGTTTAGTAACAGGAAGTTTATACGATAGGTCTGTGAGTGTGTGTGTGTGTGTGTGTGTGTGTGTGTGTGTGTGTGTGTGTGTGTGTGTGTGTGTGTGTGTGTGTGTGTGTGTGTGTGTGTGTGTGTGTGTGTGTGTGTGTGTGTGTGTGTGTGTGTGTGTGTGTGTGTGTGTGTGTGTGTGTGTTTATTTAATGGCAGACAACCCTTCTACATATTCACAAATCATTTCCACAGTGATTTTTTTATAAACACATGACATCTATTGAGAGATGGAGCATGGAGACATCAGCAGGAGAGGACTCTTTAAAGTAGAGACACTACATACTGATATACACCTGAACATCAGCAGGAGAGGACTCTTTAAAGTAGAGACACTACATACTGATATACACCTGAACATCAGCAGGAGAGGACTCTTTAAAGTAGAGACACTACATACTGATATCACCTGAACATCAGCAGGAGAGGACTCTTTAAAGTAGAGACACTACATACTGATATACACCTGATCATCAGCAGGAGAGGACTCTTTAAAGTAGAGACACTACATACTGATATACACCTGAACATCAGCAGGAGAGGACTCTTTAAAGTAGAGACACTACATACTGATATACACCTGAAGATCAGCAGGAGAGGACTCTTTAAAGTAGAGACACTACATACTGATATACACCTGAACATCAGCAGGAGAGGACTCTTTAAAGTAGAGACACTACATACTGATATACACCTGATCATCAGCAGGAGAGGACTCTTTAAGTAGAGACACTACATACTGATATACACCTGAACATCAGCAGGAGAGGACTCTTTAAAGTAGAGACACTACATACTGATATACCCTGAAGATCAGCAGGAGAGGACTCTTTAAAGTAGAGACACTACATACTGATATACACCTGAACATCAGCAGGAGAGGACTCTTTAAAGTAGAGACACTACATACTGATATACACCTGATCATCAGCAGGAGAGGACTCTTTAAAGTAGAGACACTACATACTGATATACACCTGAACATCAGCAGGAGAGGACTCTTTAAAGTAGAGACACTACATACTGATATACACCTGATCATCAGCAGGAGAGGACTCTTTAAAGTAGAGACACTACAACTGATATACACCTGAACATCAGCAGGAGAGGACTCTTTAAAGTAGAGACACTACATACTGATATACACCTGAACATCAGCAGGAGAGGACTCTTTAAAGTAGAGACACTACATACTGATATACACCTGAACATCAGCAGCAGAGGACTCTTTAAAGTAGAGACACTACATACTGATATACACCTGAACATCAGCAGGAGAGGACTCTTTAAAGTAGAGACACTACATACTGATATACACCTGAACATCAGCAGGAGAGGACTCTTTAAAGTAGAGACACTACATACTGATATACACCTGAACATCAGCAGGAGAGGACTCTTTAAAGTAGAGACACTACATACTGATATACACCTGAACATCAGCAGGAGAGGACTCTTTAAAGTAGAGACACTACATACTGATATACACCTGAACATCAGCAGGAGGACTCTTTAAAGTAGAGACACTACATACTGATATACACCTGAACATCAGAAGGAGAGGACTCTTTAAAGTAGAGACACTACATACTGATATACACCTGAACATCAGCAGGAGAGGACTCTTTAAAGTAGAGACACTACATACTGATATACACCTGAACATCAGCAGGAGAGAACTCTTTAAAGTAGAGACACTACATACTGATATACACCTGAACATCAGCAGGAGAGGACTCTTTAAAGTAGAGACACTACATACTGATATACACCTGAACATCAGCAGGGAGACTCTTTAAAGTAGAGACACTACATACTGATATACACCTGAACATCAGCATGAGGGACTCTTTAAAGTAGAGACACTACATACTGATATACACCTGAACATCAGCAGGAGAGACTCTTTAAAGTAGAGACACTACATACTGATATACACCTGAACATCAGCAGGAGAGGACTCTTTAAAGTAGAGACACTACATACTGATATACACCTGAACATCAGCAGGAGAGGACTCTTTAAAGTAGAGACACTACATACTGATATACACCTGAACATCAGCAGGAGAGGACTCTTTAAAGTAGAGACAGTACATACTGATATACACCTGAACATCAGCAGGAGACTCTTTAAAGTAGAGACACTACATACTGATATACACCTGAACATCAGCAGGAGAGGACTCTTTAAAGTAGAGACACTACATACTGATATACACCTGAACATCAGCAGGAGAGGACTCTTTAAAGTAGAGACACTACATACTGATATACACCTGAACATCAGCAGGAGAGGACTCTTTAAAGTAGAGAACACTACATACTGATATACACCTGAACATCAGCAGGAGAGGACTCTTTAAAGTAGAGACACTACATACTGATATACACCTGAACATCAGCAGGAGAGGACTCTTTAAAGTAGAGACACTACATACTGATATACACCTGAACATCAGCAGGAGAGGACTCTTTAAAGTAGAGACACTACATACTGATATACACCTGAACATCAGCAGGAGAGGACTCTTTAAAGTAGAGACACTACATACTGATATACACCTGAACATCAGCAGGAGAGAACTCTTTAAAGTAGAGACACTACATACTGATATACACCTGAACATCAGAAGGAGAGGACTCTTTAAAGTAGAGACACTACATACTGATATACACCTGAACATCAGCAGGAGAGGACTCTTTAAAGTAGAGACACTACATATACTGATATACACCTGAACATCAGCAGGAGAGAACTCTTTAAAGTAGAGACACTACATACTGATATACACCTGAACATCAGCAGGAGAGGACTCTTTAAAGTAGAGACACTACATACTGATATACACCTGAACATCAGCAGGAGAGGACTCTTTAAAGTAAGACACTACATACTGATATACACCTGAACATCAGCATGAGAGGAATCTTTAAGTAGAGACACTACATACTGATATACACCTGAACATCAGCAGGAGAGGACTCTTTAAAGTAGAGACACTACATACTGATATACACCTGATCATCAGCAGAGGACTCTTTAAAGTAGAGACCTACATACTGATATACACCTGAACATCAGCAGGAGAGGACTCTTTAAAGTAGAGACACTACACACTGATATACACCTGAACATCAGCAGGAGAGGACTCTTTAAAGTAGAGACACTACATACTGATATACACCTGAACATCAGCAGGAGAGGACTCTTTAAAGTAGAGACACTACACACTGATATACACCTGAACATCAGCAGGAGAGGACTCTTTAAAGTAGAGACACTACATACTGATATACACCTGAACATCAGCAGGAGAGGACTCTTTAAAGTAGAGACACTACACACTGATATGAACCTGAACATCAGCAGGAGAGGACTCTTTAAAGTAGAGACACTGCATACTGATATACACCTGAACATCATCAGGAGAGGACTCTTTAAAGTAGAGACACTACATACTGATTACACCTGAACATCATCAGGAGAGGACTCTTTAAAGTAGAGACACTACATACTGATATACACCTGAACATCAGCAGGATAGGACTCTTAAAGTAGAGACACTACATACTGATATACACCTGAACATCAGCAGGAGAGGACTCTTTAAAGTAGAGAACTACATACTGATATACACCTGAACATCAGCAGGAGAGGACTCTTTAAAGTAGAGACACTACATACTGATTACACCTGAACATCAGCAGGAGAGGACTCTTTAAAGTAGAGACACTACATACTGATATACACCTGAACATCAGCAGGAGAGGACTCTTAAAGTAGAGACACTACATACTGATATACACCTGAACATCAGCAGGAGAGGACTCTTTAAAGTAGAGACACTACATACTGATATACACCTGAACATCATCAGGAGAGGACTCTTTAAAGTAGAGACACTACATACTGATATACACCTGAACATGAGCAGGAGAGGACTCTTTAAAGTAGAGACACTACATACTGATATACACCTGAACATCAGCAGGAGAGGACTCTTTAAAGTAGAGACACTACATACTGATATACACCTAACATCAGCAGGAGAGGACTCTTTAAAGTAGAGACACTACATACTGATATACACCTGAACATCAGCAGGAGAGGACTCTTTAAAGTAGAGACTCTACATACTGATATACACCTGGACATCAGCAGGAGAGGACTCTTTAAAGTAGAGACTCTACATACTGATATACACCTGGACATCAGCAGGAGTAGACTCTTTAAAGTAGAGACACTACATACTGATATACACCTGGAC
>JAAOOA010003037.1:7500-29446 GCA_012861695.1 Trematomus loennbergii | reverse complement strand
TTCTCTTGCAGGTCGTCTCATGTGTTTCCGCTCGGCTGATTAAAGGGTGATTCTCATGTGACTTTAGATTTCTGGTTTCATGTGACTCGAGGTCAGGGGGGTCAAACTCAAATACACAGTGGGTCAACATTAAAAAATGGGTACTAGTCGAGGGCTGGACTGGTTGAATGTTTTTGCAGAACGTATTGAAATGAACTTATTCCACATATTAAACCTGGAACTAACAAAGCTTAAATGGTTGCCTATAAAAACAACATTAAACATTCAATAATCAGTTTTATTAATTTCTTAGGATTACATTTTTCCACAGGCCAACAACAGCTTGATGTTTGACACATGTACTCTAAGTGTTTGTGAGCAGCTGTGACGGAGAGACCATCACTTTCTCTCCCTGCTGCTTTCCACCATGGGCTATACAAACTGCAAAGTGTACATGCTTTGTTTTATAATACATGCCATGAGTGGAATAAACCAATACATCAAATAAATACACATTTTACATTTGAGTTAAGGTTGCTCTGCAGATCTCCCCCAGGTTTCCTTCATCAACTCTTCTTCACTAATGTTGTTATTAAAACCTAACCTTTCAGTTCATCAGAAGAACTCACCGGAAGTCTGTGTCGGTTCTGGAAGGTCGTCGAAAAGATCCATTCAACCAGAGAAGTACTCAGATCCTGAAGGAGAAGTACAAGTACTCAGATCCTGAAGGAGAAGTACAAGTACACAGATCCTGAAGGAGATAGTACAAGTACACAGATCCTGAAGGAGAAGTACAAGTACACAGATCCTGAAGGAGAAGTACAAGTACACAGATCCTGAAGGAGAAGTACAAGTACTCAGATGTTGTACTTAGTAAAAGTACTCTGATCTTGTACTTGAGTAAAAGTACCCAGATCTGTACTTGAGTAAAAGTAGAAGTACTCAGACCTTGTACTTAGTAAAAGTAGAAGTACTCGATCTTGTACTTGAGTAAAAGTAGAAGTACTCAGATCTTGTACTTGAATAAAAGTAGAAGTACTCAGATTTGTGCTTGAGTAAAAGTAGAAGTACTCAGATCTTGTACTTAAGTAAAAGTGAAGTACTCAGATCTTGTGCTTGAGTAAAAGTAGAAGTACTCAGATATTGTACTTGAGTAAAGTAGAAGTACTCAGATCTTGTACTTGAGTAAAAGTAGAAGTACTCAGATCTTGTACTTGAGTAAAAGTAGAAGTACTCAGATATGTACTTGAGTAAAAGTAGAAGTACTCAGATCTTGTACTTGAGTTAAAAGTAGAAGTACTCAGATCTTGTACTTGAGTAAAAGTAGAAGTACTCAGATATTGTACTTGAGTAAAAGTAGAAGTACTCAGATCTTGTACTTGAGTAAAAGTAGAGTACCAGAGTGTAGGAATACTCTGTTACAGTAAAAGTCCTGCATTCAAAATGTTCCTCAAGTAAAAGTAGAAAAGTATTATCATCAAAATATAGTGAAAGTAGCGACAGTAAAAGTAGTCATTGTGCAGATTGGTCCATTTCAGAATAATATATATGATATGTTTTATAATGATTGATCATGAAAGTGTTCTCAAGCTGGTAAAGGTGCAGCTAGTTTGAATGACTTTGTATACTGCAGGGTAGCTTGTGGATTTACTCCAGGTGGAACTAAAGTCTGATTTAACACTTGATTATATTTCACATCCTTCATCCACATCTGTGAAGTAACTAAATAAATGTAGTATAATAGTTTACCTCTGGATTGTTAGCTTAGCATCCGTTAGCTTCCTGTATACTATTCCTGTAATATATGATAATATAACAGAGTCGGTTAGTGTGAATAGTTTCATTAACGGATTAAATGACCCCTAAAGTCCGCTGTTTAACGTGTTTTCCATTTAAAACGCAGAAACGTTGATCGTGGTTCCAGTTTAGCTCCAGCTGCTAGCACCGAGTTAGCATCAACTGTCAACAAGGCGGTTTCCGGTCTGAACTTTCAAAATAGAGCCCGCATTTCAGAACAAGTCGGATGGACCCAGAAACGTTGTCCCGTTGTGAAGCAGAAGTTTTCCTCCTCGTTAAACTCTTGCTAAGTGACCGTTTCAGAGTGAAATGACTCTCAGCTGATATCTGCTCTCACCTCAGACTCATCTCTCTCATGTGTTTATTGCTAACAGTTATTTATATTATTGATGATAACAGTTGCAGCTGCTCTAACAGCATGCTAAGTTTAAGATGTTATTAGGAGACAGTTAGACACCAACAGCTGCTTTAACAGCATGCTAACAACATGCTAACAGTTATAAATTACCCAAATGCATCCGTTCTACAGAATGTAGAATGAGTTAAACACAGAAACATGAGGGTGCATTAACACATTTTCTAACTGAAGAAAAACTGTTTCAGATGCTTTTTTTAATGTTTGGAATTAAAGATTTGGGGATAAATATAACAGTGTTGTTGCAATGAACAGGGAGAATTAGTAAAAAAGGCCTTTAATGAAAAAGTGTTGGAGCCGGTTTTAAGAGGGTTAGGGTTAGGGTTAGGGTTAAAAGCAGACGCCATCTTTTGAAGTGGTTACTAATCGGATATCGAGGAATTTCACTAGTATAAGAATCTACTACTAACTTTCTGGTAATGTGACCTCCTTAATCGAATGTTTCTTTTAAATACACAGTTACTCATGTACATATATTAATTCCATCCAAAGTTTAGGAGAAAGCAGGGAGTTAAATTCTGTAAACGCTTGAAAAGCTTATATTGTCTCACCAGTCTAAATAACATGAGAGACTAAAATCTGAGCAGCCCCCACCCCCCCGATTACTAAAACTAATCGATAGCTAGGGTCAGGGCCGTCCCTCCCTACAGGCCGATCATGCAGACTGCGTGGGGCCTCATCTTGTGGAGGGGGCCTCATCTTGCGGAGGGGCCTCAACTGAGCCAAAAATCTGCATAAGCGGAATTATGTGGTGCGGCACGGTTTCGCCATTACAAGGCTCCACTAGCACCACCCCCCCGTCCCCCGTCGACGCTCGCGAAACAGAGGTCTCATCATATAACTTTGCGTGGGGCCTCATGTTGGCCAGGGACAGCCCTGGCTAGGGTCCTAATCTTGTTGTTTCAATGATCCCTCTCCTATATTTATAAATATATCTACATATAATGTTCTCCTTTTGAATCTCTGCAGGAAAGATGGAGACTCCTAAAAGATCCTCGTCAGCACTTTAGAATATTTGGGGAAAGAGGAATTAAAAAAGTTCAAGTGGTGTCTGCAGGAGGAGGTCCTAGGATTCCAAGGAATCCCAAAGAGTCGACTGGAGGATGCAGACCGGATGGACACAGTGGATCAGATGTTTCTGAACTACTGCATAAATACGTTCAAAGTGACCATAATGGTTTTTGGGGGAGATAAAGCAGAATGATCTTAAGGAGAAATTATCAAAACCCTTCAGAACCTGCAGGTAGGTCATTAAAAAGACGTTACAAAGATGGGACTTGTATTCTTTATAACCCTGCATCATGTTTTTTGACTGTGGTCAGGTAAATCAGAATGATAACAGAATGTGCCCCCTCCTGATATACCCCTCAGACAATTACCATCTGTACATGGTGTCGTGGTTTAGAAGCTGTGTGGTCAGGGTCATCTGTTTCTGACAGGGTCACCCAGGGCTATTTGTTCCAGGTGAGGGTAGTAAAACCTTTAGAGGAGAGCCAGTTAGGAAGAAAGCTACTACCCCTGTATTAGGGCACCGGGGCTTCATCTTTAACCAGGCACCGGGGTCTACGCACCACTGGATCATCTAAGGGTCCATCAATGCCAGTTGGGTCTTGGTGAAGGAGAGAACATGGCATGCTCACTCCAGGCTAGACAAACCACACATTTAGGCTCAGCTCTACAACAGCTCTTGAAAGAAACAATCGGATAGAGATGTTACTCTCTCTTCTTCCCTGTCCTTGCCCCGGTCACCTTTGAGGTTCATGGAGATGAAAGCCGTCATTTAGTCTCTGCTGATGCAAAGACCAAGAGTTCATTGTGCGGGTTGTTGCCATTGAGTCAGGGGCCTCCTGTGTACAACCTGCTGTGAGTGAAGATAGTGATAAACTGTTGGGAAAACACTGAATGTCCTCTTCCAATATCAGAGTAACATGATAACAAAGGTATCAAAATAACAAAATAAAAACAAACTTGAAACAATATATATGAAAATTTAAATTAAAAAAGTTGAACAAAAAATATTTCTTATCATTTCAAATACAGAATGAAAAACTAAACTTAAGTTTGTATGTGTTTATATCCTTATCATCTTTGAGAGTTATGCTTTGAGAGAGAGATTGTGCGTCGGTGAGAGGGGGCTTAGAATAGCTAAGTATCAATACAAATGAATTCAAAAATCAATCAAAATATACTTCAATTCTACCCCACTACAGTTCAGAGGTAAATGGTGTACTTCTACTCCACTACATGTATTTAATACCTTAGTTACTTCACAGATGTGGATGAATGATGTGAAATATAATCAGTGTTAAATCAGACTTTAGTTCCACCTGGAGTAAATCCACCAGCTACCCTGCAGTAATACAAAGTCATTCAAACTAGCTGCACCTTTACCAGCTTTGAGAACACTTTCATGATCAATCATTATAAACTATCATATATATTATCTGAAATGGACCAATCTGCACAATGACTACTTTTACTACTGTCGCTACTTTTCACTATATTTTGATGAGAATACTTTCTACTTTCACTTGAGGAACATTTTGAATGCAGGACTTTTACTGTAACAGAGTATTCCTATACTCTGGTACTTCTACTTTTACTCAAGAACAAGATCTGAGTACTTCTACTTTTACTCAAGTACAAGATCTGAGTACTTCTACCTTTACTCTAATACAAGATCTGAGTACTTCTACTTTTACTCAAGTACAAGATCTGAGTACTTCTACTTTTACTCAAGAACAAGATCTGAGTACTTCTACTTTTACTCAAGTACAAGATCTGAGTTGGGGAGAGTGCGGTAAGTTGAGCCATTTTTAGTTATGCTGTCCTCTAAGCAAGGAGAAATGACACATAGTAAAAATGAAAACCCACCCTCTCCTATCAATGGCAATGATAAGAATTAATATTTGATCAAGGGCAGTGAAAATATTACTTCTAAAAAAATAAAATGTTGTGGCGGGTTAGGGGTAAGTTGATACAGGTCAGGGGGTAAATTGAACCACTGTTCAAACTTGGACATACCTGTTCAAACCTGGGCATACCTACAAGAAATCTTAAGGTAACTTTAAACAATAAATAACAAACCAAATACAAGTTTAGTTTTTCAAATATTTTTTAATAAATTTCGATTGAATTGATAGATTTTTTTTAACATGTTAATAAAAGGAAAAGGAATCATACAAATGGTGATACAATTTCATATATCTTACCAATCAAACACAGGTAAATTCAACTTTAAATGTAGCCTACAATGAGCTCTTATTATCAACTTGGCCTACTTTCATTCATTTCTCCATTGAAAAACTGGCTCAACTTACCCCAAGGCCCATGGTGCACTTTACCCCATAGCCACCATTTTAGAAAAAATAGCCTAGCATTAAAATTCAGAGTCATCTTTAGCTTAATGATTCACATGGTTTAATACGCTGCTAACACATCAACATATACAATATATGTGTTTAAACCTGGATACATTTTTTTGACATGACAGCTGACATCTAGAACATTTACTTTGACAAGCAAAAACGTTTTTTTGTAAAAATGTTTACTTACCAGACCACAATGAGCATCTCTCTTTCATAGGCAATGAGAAATGGGGAAGCTTGCATAATTTCTGGTCACGTGATTACAACTATAAGGCGTTGCCTGGTTAGAGGGGTGGTTCAATTTACCCACTGGCTCATCTCACCCCACTCTCCCCTACTTCTACCTTTACTCTAGTTAGTAGGCTACAATATCTGAGTACTTCTACTTTACTAAGTACAAGATCTGAGTACTTCTACTCAAGTTCAATATCTGAGTACTTGTACTTTTACTCAAGTTAGTACAGCAATACGATCTCAAGTTCTCAACCCAAAAAGTACATACATAATAACTTGATTAAATTGGTTCATAGCCAGGCTGTCAGCCAATAGGAGCAGAGAGACTGCTGTCCCGTGCTCCTATTGGCTGACAGTAGAATAAAGCCTGACGCCGGACCCTTAATGAGCCGACCCTCACCCTCCTCTGACCCACCATGTGTTGACCACAGCTGTAATTGAAGGGCTGAATCATCACAGGCTGTCTGACCCGCTCTGTGACCATGTTTCTGTCTCTGTGCTTCCTCTGGATGTTGACTCTTCACACGGCCGCTCAGCATCCTCCATCCCGGGGGGAGGGACCGTGCGGTGCCCCGGGACTCCGGAGGATCCCCGGCCGGAGGAGGCGAGGGGATCCCGGGGGAAACTCTGCCGAGAGACGGCCCCTCCGACCGGGTGAGCAGAAACACTTATCATCAGAGGTGGGAAGTAGAGGAGTACAAATACTTCGTTACTGTACTTAAGTACATGTTTCTGGTATCAGTACTTTACTCCACTACTTATTTTCTGACGACTTTTTACTTTCTACTTCTTACATGTTGAACCCAAATACCTGTACTTTCTACTTCTCACATTTCCCAAACAGGCTGGTTCCTTTAGTTTGAATGTGTGTTTGGTGGCGTGATCATTATTATTTAGAGTCATTGCGTGCCTATTGATTTGAACACGATCCGTGTATCCATCATTTCCTGGTCTTCTCTAAAGAAGAGGGACCAATGAAAACGTTGTCATGTTGCCGTGTTCAGCATGGAAACATTCATTAGTTAACAATGACATTATTGTTCTATTAATATAAAGGGAGGTCAGGTACTCTTTAAAACAGCTGCTAGTTATGGGTACTTTTTACTGAAGTACATTTCAAAGCCCTCTTTACTTTACTTGAGTAAAGAAGTTTAGTTCAGTACTTCTACTTTCACCAGAGTATTTTTAAACACGATTATCTGTAGCTACTTCTACTTGAGTAAAGGATGTGTGTACTTTTGCCCTCTCTGCTTATAATCACATTTAAACCGTTTTTTTTATCTGTGATGTTACACAGCATTTGTTACTGTGTTGATTTATTTGTGTTGGTAGAAGTGACACACAGTTCACTCCTCAGCTGTGTCTCTCTGCTTAATAGAAATATCATGAACAACAGCTATAATTAAAGGACCAAAATAAAGAAGAATGCAACCACAAAAGCTCAACTAAGTTTCTTAAAATAACCAGGAAACCGACTTAAAGATCACTAAGATGCATAATAACCAATATAGTACACATATATACAGAAATAGGGACACAAAACAACCAAGAAGACACCAAGAAAATTGAAAAGGTACATCATTTGACCACAAAACCTGTAAAATATATATATTTTATGTTGGAACAATAAGCAACAGCAGATTAAAAGCTGTGGTCTCAGCTTTGTTTAGGTCTTAATGTGCACAAAGGACTTATTACAGGATTAAGTCATGATGGTGCTATTACTCAAACTGACTGATACACACACACCACACACACACACCACACACACTTGACCAACTAAGAGTTTAAACATCACCAAACCCATGTTTTGTTCCTCTGCTTTCCTCAATGTGGAGACAGCTTTAAATATATTATAAACTGCAAGAAACTATCATTGCTATTAGTTTAGTTTGCAGATTATTTCATATATTAATGATTGTATACAGAAATGTCCAAGAAAACCAAAAATCAATGACTAAGCCGCTACAAAGTTTCATAAAATCACAAAATAGGGACACACAACCAAAAAGAGACCCAAAAGATGCAGAATACGACCACAAAAAGCTCTAATAAGAGAAGTAACAGGACCAAATGTGCTCAGAAAGACAACGATGAGACGCACAATTACCCAAACGATACACATGTTGTCAGATGAGACACAAAACCAGTCAAAGGCCCAGAATACCCCAAACAGATGCCACACCAGCACAAGAAGTCTCTGAGTCTTTGCAGTGACCTCAGCTTTTTCCCGAAAAAGTTGTTTAAAAACTTTAGCAACCTGACGTTATCAGGGGATTCGCTGCAATCAAATACATCCAATATGATGCTAATGCTAACGCTAATGTGGAAATCACGACAACGACAACAAACGTGAATCCGTCCGAGATATTTCACCTGGAAGAGATCTGGTCTGGAAAGCATCTCCAGCTGGTGTGTGTTGTGTGTATTGTGTGTGTGTGTGTGTGTGTGTGTGTGTGTGTTGTGGTTGTGTGTGTGTGTGTGTGTGTGTGTGTGTGTGTGTGTGTGTGTGTGTTGTGTGTGTGTGTGTGGTGTGTGTGTGTGGAGAGGCCGACCATAAAACATCAACCAATCAGCATCTGTCAGGTGTGTCAGACACCTCAGGAATGTGTGAAATTCTGTGAGAGTGTGGTGTGTGTGTGTGTGCGTGTGTGTGCGTGTGTGTGTGTGTGGTGTGTGTTGTGTGTGTGTGTGTGTGTGTGTGTGTGTGTGTGTGTGTGTGAGCAGCCTCAAGTACAAGTCTAACTGACGGTCAAGTGATGGATGCAAAGTCAACACACAGCCACACAACATTTATAAGCCCAGTAAGTTCACTGAGTTTAGGCTTAGTGCGTGTGTGTGTGTGTGTGTGTGTGTGTGTGTGTGTGTGTGTGTTTGTTTGTGTGTGTGTGTGTGTGTGGGTTGTGTGTTGTGTGTGTGTGTAAACAGCAGATTTAAAGAGGTTTGTATGACTGTGTGAAAATAGGAAAAGGTCTTTCTTGACTCCAAAGTCCTGCTAGTCACACACCACACACACACACACACACACACACACACACACACACCACACACACACACACACACACACACACACACAGCCTTGTGCCCTCGTGACATTTTCCGGCAAAACTCCACAAATCCGATCAGTGAATTTCATGAATGTCCTTTAAACACTTCTGTTAGTTTAGTGAGCTTTGCTGGAAGTCCTGCCGTTGTTTGTGTGTTTCCCAAATATCTCATTCCTCACTGGATTGGGTTTGAAATGTGTACCGAGCATACGTGAAGTGTTTTGTATCTGCAGCGTTTAGTAAACTCTGCACGTGTTGTTGCGGGAGATGTTTCTTCATGGGTCAGGGTATTCCTAAAGTTCACTCAGAAAACCAAAGCTGACGGAAAACACCAAACTCTGTCCTTATTGTTTTCAGCGATAGACCTCTCCACATGTTTCTATATCTCTGAGCTCCAGTCAGTCGGTGAGGTGTCCTCTGTGCGCTCTGTGTTTCAGAGGAAGAAGAAAGGAGGACGTTTCATTTGAAGTTTAGAAGGTGTGGTTGAGCACAGACGAGGATCTGTCCCTCACTTCCTGCTGACGCCGTGTGTCTCCCACAGAGCGTGGGCAGCAGGACTCATTCACACGGAGCCTCTAAGGAGCTTTCTATATAATCCCAGCAGAAAGGAACACTAACCGCTCTGTTCATGCTTTTGGTTCTTTCTCTCCACGTATAGTCTGAATGGTGGAATTAAAGTCACATTTTTGGAAAAAACAGTATTTAGGGAAAAGAGGGAGAAATTATGGCATCAAAGCCAAATACTTGAAAATGTCTACTTTTCAAGTATTTCAAGTCCTGTCTCCTTCCTCCCTCGTCCTGATTCCTTCCTCCTGTCTCCTTCCTCCCTCGTCCTGTCTCCTTCCTCCCTCGTCCTGATTCCTTCCTCCTTCGTCCTGTCTCCTTCCTCCCTGTCCTGTCTCCTTCCTCCCTCGTCCTGACTCCTTCCTCCCTCGTCCTGTCTCCTTCCTCCCTCGTCCTGATTCCTTCTCCTTCGTCCTGTCTCCTTCCTCTTCCTGATTCCTTCTCCTTTGTCCTGTCTCCTTCCTCCCTCGTCCTGTCTCCTTCCTCCCTCGTCCTGTCTCCTTCCTCCCTCGTCCTGATTCCTTCCTCCTTCGTCCTGTCTCCTTCCTCCCTCGTCTGTCTCCTTCCTCCTTCGTCCTGTCTCCTTCCTCTCTCGTCTGTCCTTCCTCCCTCGTCCTGTCTCCTTCCTCCTTCCTCCTGTCTCCTTCCTCCCTCGTCCTGTCTCCTTCCTCCCTCGTCCTGATTCCTTCCTCCTGTCTCCTTCCTCCTCGTCCTGACTCCTTCCTCCCTCGTCCTGTCTCCTTCCTCCCTCGTCCTGATTCCTTCCTCCTTCGTCCTGTCTCCTTCCTCCCTCGTCCTGATTCCTTCCTCCTTTGTCCTGTCTCCTTCCTCCCTCGTCCTGTCTCCTCCTCCCTCGTCCTGTCTCCTTCCTCCTCGTCCTGATTCCTTCCTCCTTCGTCCTGTCTCCTTCCTCCCTCGTCCTGTCTCCTTCCTCCTTCGTCCTGTCTCCTTCTCTCTCGTCCTGTCTCCTTCCTCCTTCGTCCTGTCTCCTTCCTCTCTCGTCCTGACTCCTTCCTCCCTCGTCTGTCTCCTTCCTCTCTCGTCCTGACTCCTTCCTCCCTCGTCTTGTCTCCTTCCTCTCTTCCAAGCCAAACACTTGAACATGTCTAATTACATCTGTTATGTTGCAGAATACTTAATATATATACTTATAATACTTACATGTACATAATAATAATACATGTACACGTTGTAAAATGTAAAGATCTTATCTTGGTGCAGGGATAGGGAAAAAGAAACATTAACTGAACAGAATTTATTGGACAAAAAGTCTCTCTTTTAATGATCATTTATTTGACTTATTATTAAATAATTATAGTTTCAGAACGCAACTTTTATTTGTAATAAAACGAGAAATGTATATTTTAACGATATGAAACAGACGGAAGCAGCACATCTCCGTTTAAGAGGCTAAAAGAAAAATAACCTTAAATTCAGTTTAATGGTTGAAGCTCCGGCAGCAAGATAACAAGGCTGGGGTTTCTTAACTGAATGAAACACTCTGCTGAGCTGTCTGTGTGTGTACAGACACACACACACACACACACACACACACACACACACACACACACACACACACACACACACCACACACACACACACACACACACACACAACACACACACACACACACACACACACACACACACAACACACACACTCGGGGGCCTCCTGTACAATGCAGGCAGTTCTCTGTGAGTAATGATTAAATCCCCGCTGAACACTCTGCTCTAAAACTCTCCGCTGCTGCATCACATCTCACTTTCACACTTGTGTTCAAACTTTGATTAAAGTTCCTCCTACATGCAAGGACACATTTGATTATATGCAACACATTTCTTACATGAATAAGAACTCACATGACCGACAAATAAGTTATAAAACTGATTGTATTACTGGCTGTAGATCTCAAAGCTAAATTCAGAAATTCTGAGATAAAAGTTTTAAAGGTCACCTATCATGCTATTTCTAGGCAATAGCATAGGTCTCAGATATATACAAATATATAAAAACATGTCTATGAAGTGTTTTGCTCAAAATACCAAACAGATATCCCTCTATTTCACTTCCTGTTTCTAAAGTGCTGATTCGGGTATAAAGCTTTAATAATAAAGGAGGGGTCTGAGCTCATGCGGGACCCGGCAGCTACTGTCTAAACTAAATGCTGCCGTGATGAAACGCCATATCATGGATTATCAAGGATTCTCTCTGAAACAGTATGGAGCTCAAAGGCTTTCTCTCTTGCCGGTTATACCACAAGGTGAGTTCCTTTTATTTCCTGCTTCTTCACACACATGCTCTCCAGTACAGGTTAGCTCTGAGTGTTAGCGATGCTAATGTAAACACCGACCATATTACGTCCTAAACAGTTGGGCATTGTTTCTTATAGCAACGTTTCTGATAGGGCCGTGGGTCCACATTTCAGATATTACGTCATATCGGACGCAAATCTGGATCAGCTCCGTTGTTCCCCCGTTTTTAGAGATTTGGGTACGGAGGAAAAGAGCAAGGGTTTTATTTTCTGACGCTGCGTGAGTTCCCTGACACACCGGGGACACATGTTGATGTAGAGAAGACATCAAAAAGTGACTTTTGCATGATAGGTCCCCTTTAATAAAAAAAAAGCCAGATTTGTTTGAAGAAAAGTCAGACCTTTGAGAAAAAAACGTTCTGAGAAATACTTCTCAGACTAACTAAGACTAAGATTTTTTAAAGTTATATTGTATTTGTTTCTTTTTGTTCTCACTCTCAAAAGTGAAGTGTTAAATTAAATAATAATCTAAAGTGTGTCCGTAGTAGTCTCTGTCTCCTGCTGCTATGCCCTGATTCACTGCTGAAAGCCCTCAATAATGTTAACTGATCAACCTCTTCAAATAACACACACACACACACACACACACACACACACACCACACACACACACACACACACACACACACACACACACACACACACACACACACACACACACACACACACACACACACACACACACACACTTCCTGTTACACGCAGCTGTGAAGTTGATGTTGATCTGCTAATTGTCTCCTTTTCCCAGAAGACTGAAGGGCGAATTATTGACCTTTTCCAACATGTATTGATTAGACACACTAAGATGATGTAACAGTCAATGAAACTGATCACTTTTAATACAAATACCTGCTATCAATCATTTTAAATTGTTCAGTCAGTAACCTATGGCTCATTTAGTTAAATATGTGTAATAACGTATAGTTGAATAACCTCTGTGTGTGTGTGTGTGTGTGTGTGTGTGTGTGTGTGTGTGTGTGTGTGTGTGTGTGTGTGTGTGTGTGTGTGTGTGTGTGTGTGGTGTGTGTGTGTGTGTGTGTGTGTGGTGTGTGTGTGTGTGTGTGTGTGTGCAGTCCTCAGGTCTGTGGAGCTCGATGCTGCGCCGGATCGGTTCTCTCGCTCAAAACGCGGCGATGCTTCAAACGTGAGTCCAGACGTCTACAAATAAAGCACCACATTTATTTTATTTTTAAACATGTGTTATTAAAGATACAAAATCATTTAAATGAGCTTCCCCTTCACCAGCTGCAATATCAACACAATCATTTTCAATAGTTTAATATATAAGAGTACGGCAGGAGGTCTGAGACCACCTCTTTCAGGTTGTTTAGTTCACTCCAGAGGTCTGAGACCACCTCTTTCAGGTTGTTTAGTTCACTCCAGAGGTCTGAGACCACCTCTTTCAGGTTGTTTAGTTCAAAGGTCTGAGACCACCTCTTTCAGGTTGTTCACTTCACTCCAGAGGTCTGAGACCACCTCTTTCAGGTTGTTTAGTTCACTCTAGAGGTCTGAGACCCCCTCTTTCAGGTTGTTTAGTTCACTCCAGAGGTCTGAGACCCCCTCTTTCAGGTTGTTTAGTTCACTTCAGAGGTCTGAGACCACCTCTTTCAGGTTGTTGAGTTCACTCCAGAGGTCTGAGACCACCATATTCAAGAATGTGAAAGATCCACTCCACTCGTAGTCCCGTTAACATCCATCCCGAGTCTGCTGAGTCAGCACAGATGTGAACGATGACCGTGCGTTTTATATCCATCACTCTGACAGCTCAGCGTTGTAAAGTCCACATGCTGGATTCATGATTTACGGCCGGATCAACGCTGCGTTAGTTTCACAGAAGACCCTTTATGGGTTCCTCACTGAGTCTACATGTCAACCTGGAACTCATTTCATCCACATTTTAATCAAATCTACACTTTACTTTATGGTGGAGAAAAGTACTAATACAACTATATCACTATAATATAAGGAGGCGTGTGGTGCAGTGGGTTGAGCGTAGGTGTTCAGGGCGGTCACAGGTTCAAACCCCACTGCAGTCAGCATGTCGTAGTTCACCCCAAAGTGCTCCTGTGGGGATTGTCCACAGTATTGAGTCTGTAAGTCTCTTTGGATAAAAGCATGTAACAAGTTACATGTCATGTTCTTTGTGATGTAATATAAAATATAGTTAAAGTGTGAAATATATGTTATTATTGATCAAGCAGTGGTGAAAATCTTTTATTATTTAAACTGTTTTTGTCTGATTATTGGGTCAAATACCACACACACACAGACACACAGACACACAGACACACAGACACACACACACACACACAGACACACACACAGACACACACACACACACACACACACAGACACACACACACACACACACACACACACACACACACACACACAGACACACACACAGACACACACACACACCTACACACACACACACACACACACACACACACACACACACACCACACACACACACACACACACACACACCACACACACACACCACACACACACACCACACACCACACACAAACACACACATTGTCTCCTTCTCTTTCCATCTTGTACCCTTGTCTCATCTCTTCTATTCTCTACTTGTTTCCTCACCTCCTCTCCTCACCTCCTCTCCTCCTGCAGTAAGGTGTTCTCCTCGCTGTCTCTCCTCTTCGTCTTCCTCTCCCTCTTCCTCCTCTTCTTCCTCTTCCTCCTCCTCTTCCTCGTGTCTCAGAGTTCGTCGCTGTCGGGTTCCTCGCCACAGACTCCTCCCCCCCGCGAAGACGTCCAATCCAGAACCAGAGGGGAGCTTAGGAGTCAGGACGAAGGAGGAAGGAGACAGGACGAGGGAGGAAGGAGTCGAGAGGAGGGAGGAAGGAGGAGTCAGGATGAGGGAGGAAGGAGACGAGAGGAGGGAGGAAGGAGGAGTCAGGATGAGGGAGGAAGGAGACGAGAGGAGGGAGGAAGGAGACAAGAGGAGGGAGGAAGGAGACGAGAGGAGGTCGACCCGACAGACCCTGAACCAGGAGTCAGGATTAAACTCTGTGAGAAGTGAGGAGGGAGGAGAGAAGAAGAAGAGGGGAGGAGCCAAGGAGCTGAGGTGAGAAAACTCTTCATTAAAATGGTTTTCCCACTTAAATACTTTACCTAAGATATTGATCCAAATGAAACACATTAAACACGAGTTAAGGGGGAAGTTGAGAGAAATGTAGTTTAATGTCATGATACATTTCACACAATACTTAGTTGATGTAATAACCAGCATTATAAACAACTCATCAAAAACAAAGTGGCATTGTAATTACAAAATAAAAACATGTGCAGTTTTATATTCAGCCAGCAGGGGGCGATCTTTACCAAAATAATACACACTGTAAATACTGTACACAACTTTTACCTGGAAGCTGCAGTTCAAAAATACTGAAATTAATTCCACATTTGTAAATTCATAAATCTCTTTCAAATGTGGAATTATCTAACATATATTTTTTTATATTTTTTATTAATTAATTAATGTATTTATTTATTGATATTTAAGTTATTTTAGGCCTAGTTTTTTTTTTTTTCAGATTATATTTCTCATAAATTCCAACTTCAGTTTTTTCATTTTTTTTTCATCTACAATACCCCTAAAAGCCACAGAGTTCAACGGGCCATATTCTGCTCATGTTCAGGTTGATATTAGTATTTAATTTTAATTTGAGCCTCTGCAGACCATTTACATGCACTAAAACCTGGAGAACACAGGAGAGGAAACACCACAGAAGAAGAATAGGGGCTCTTTAAAGTGATAATGATTTACCTGTAGCGTCTCTTTGGATGAGTTTTGCAGAGTTTTTCTGACAGTGTGTGAAACCAGGTTTTCCTCAAAAACCATCGAGGAGGTCAGAGGTCAGAGGTCAGGTCTGTGGGAAGAGAGGCTTCTTGTGTCAATGTGAAAATACAGGTGCTTTTTTTTATTTTGGAAACATATTTAAATGTTACATTCGTTTTCAATGTTGATTGGAATACATTGACGAAGACAGGTAAATACAAAAAGTGGAAATATAAATGTAATACAAGTAAAATAATAAATAAGTAAACAGAAATATTTTTAATAAAATAAGAATATATATGTTGAAAAAATAACCTGAATTAATAAATGAGTAAATAAAAACTAATAAGAATTTATACGAAAAACTAATAAAAAGGTAAAAATATGAAGCACAAAAAAAGAAAAATAGGTAAATACAAAATATTATATATCTTACAGAGATTAAATATTTGTACGTTTTATACATGAACGAATAGAATAGAAGTTGCAGCTGTTTAAATGTTATCTTTATAGTCCATAAATCTGATGAAACGTCTCAAAGTGTTTTGTCCTTTGTCCTTATTGGTTGAACTGACCAATAAAAAGAGTGTGTACAAAGCAGCAGCTGTTGTTTTTACATTCTGTCAGACATCAGAGTCTTCAGATCTGTTTCTGCTCAAAGACTAAGGGTCAGAGATCAGATCATCCTCAGAGGAAACGTTCCAACATGACTCTCTGCATCCAGCTAACTTACTAAACTAACTAACCAACTAACTAACTAACTACTACTAACTAACTAACTATCTAACTAACTAACTAACTGACCAACTAACTAACTAACTAACTAAACTAAACTAACTGACCAACTACACTAACTAACTTACTAACTAACTTACTAACTAACTGACCAACTAAACTAACTAACTGACCAACTAAACTAACTAACTAACTTACTTACTAACTAACTAACTAACTAACTAACTAACACCGTTAGCTACCAGCTACAGTATTTCATAAAGTAACTAAGTTACTAACAAACAAACTAAGTAACTAAGTCAAGAGCGACTAAGTTACTTACTAAGTAACACAAAGTCATGAAGTAAATAACTAAATAAATAAGTGACTAACTAACAAACAAACTTACCAACTCAACAAACTAACTAACTAACTGACTAACTAACTAACTAACTGACTAACTAACTAACTGACTAACAAACTAACTAACTCACAAAGTAAATAACTAACTGAGTAACTAAGTCACAAAATAACTAACTAACTAACTGACTAACTAACTAACTAACTAACTAACTAACTATATAACTGACTAACTAACTAACTAACTGACTGACTGACTAACTAACTGACTGACTGACTAACTGACTAACTAACTAACTAACTAACTAACTATATAACTGACTAACTAACTAACTGACTGACTAACTGACTAACTAACTCACTAACTAACTAACTGACTAACTAACTAACTAACTGACTAACTAACTAACTAACTGACTGACTAACTAACTGACTAACTAACTAACTAACTAACTGACTACTAACTGACTAACTGACTGACTAACTAACTACTGACTAACTGACTAACTGACTGACTGACTAACTGACTAACTGACTAACTGACTAACTGACTAACTGACTGACTAACTGACTAACTAACTAACTAACTAACTGACTAACTTACTGACTAACTGACTGACTGACTGACTAACTAACTAACTAACTAACTAACTGACTAACTAACTGACTAACTAACTGACTGACTAACTAACTACTAACTAACTAACTGACTGACTAACTGACTAACTGACTGACTAACTGACTAACTAACTAACTAACTAACTAACTAACTAACTGACTAACTGACTAACTGACTAACTAACTGACTAACTAACTAACTGACTAACTAACTGACTAACTGACTAACTAACTAACTAACTAACTGACTGACTAACTAACTGACTGACTAACTGACTAACTAACTAACTAACTAACTAACTGACTAACTGACTGACTAACTGACTAACTGACTAACTAACTAACTAACTGACTAACTGACTGACTGACTGACTAACTAACTAACCGACTGACTGACTAACTAACTGACTAACTGACTGACTGACTAACTAACTAACTAACTAATTGACTAACTGACTGACTAACTAACTGACTAACTGACTGACTGACTAACTGACTAACTGACTAACTGACTAACTGACTAACTGACTGACTAACTAACTAACTGACTAACTAACTGACTAACTGACTAACTGACTAACTGACTAACTGACTGACTAACTGACTAACTAACTAACTAACTAACTGACTAACTGACTAACTGACTGACTAACTGACTAACTAACTAACTGACAAACTGACTGACTAACTGACTAACTAACTAACTGACAAACTAACTAACTAACTAACTGACTAACTAACTGACTAACTGACTAACTGACTAACTGACTAACTAACTGACTAACTGACTGACTAACTGACTGACTGACTAACTAACTAACCAACCAACTGACTAACTAACTAACTAACTAACTGACTAACTAACTAACTAACTAACTAACTAACCGACTAACTAACTGACTAACTTACTGACTAACTGACTGGCTGACTAACTGACTGACTGACTAACTAACTGACTAACTAACTGACTAACTTACTGACTAACTGACTGGCTGACTAACTGACTGACTGACTAACTAACTGACTAACTAACTAACTAACTAACTAACTGACTAACTAACTAACTGACTGACTGACTGACTAACAAACTGACTAACTAACTAACTAACTGACTAACTGACTGACTGATTAACTAAACTGACTTGCACAAAGTAAATAAATTACTAGGTTACCTACTGAGTTAATAACTATGTTACTAACTAACTGACGGAGTAACCTACTAACTAAATAACTAAGAAACTAGGTTACTAAGTAACCAATTAACTAACTAACAGTTAGCTACTAGCTACAGCATGTCAAAGTAACTAAGTTACTAACTGACTAACTAACTAACTAACTAACTAACTAACTAACTGACTAACTGACTGACTGACTAACTGACTGACTAACTAACTAACCAACTGACTAACTAACTAACTAACTGACTAACTAACTAACTAACTAACTAACTAACTGACTAACTAACTGACTAACTTACTGACTAACTGACTGGCTGACTAACTGACTGACTGACTAACTAACTGACTGACCAACTGAACCAACTAACTCACTCACACAAAGTAACTAACTAACTAATCAACTAACTAACTAAATAAGTTACTGACTAACAAAAAATTGACAAACTGCTTCCTCCCTAACTACCTACCGAAGTAAATTAGTACATAACTACCTAGGTTACTAACTAACTTAGTTACTTAATATCTAACAAAGTAACCTACTAACAATGTAACTAAGTAACTAGCTAAGTGGCTTAGTTGCAAAGTAACTAGCCGTATGTATTTCTGTGTATATTTAGTGTATTTCTGTGTATATTTAGTGTATTTCTGTATTTCTGTGTATATTTAGTGTATTTCTGTGTATATTTAGTGTATTTCTGTGAATTCAAAGTGTGTGTGTCTGTGTTCAGTGTGAGGGAGGCGCAGGCCGTTCTGTTGAGGAAGTCTCGGGGAGGAAGAGGAGACAAGATGGCCGCCCTGCTGATGAAGCACATCGAGAAGGAGAAGAAGAAATCTTTTTCCTCCTCCTCCTCCTCCTCCTCCTCCTCCTCCTCCTCAGTGAAGTCGTTCTTCTCTCAGAGGGGACAGTACACAGTGCACGTCTCTGCAGCCTCAGGTCAGTTGATGCACATTAAATTAAATCTTTACACCAGGCAGCTTTCAATAAAACACCATTTTAACAGTGAGGCGAAAGTGAAGTTCATCCTGTTGTGGAGAAAAAGATCATTCTAGCGAAGCGGCTGCATCTCTTCTCTGTTTGTGTAAAATGTAGAAATGTTCTGGCACACTTTGAGTACCGGGCCCAGTCGGAAACACATTTTTCCGATTTTTCTGACACCACATGAATGCAGCATTACCTGTATTTTACATTTATATTAAATCAGACTGATTGAAATTACATGTGTTTTTACAATACAATTACTACAAAATAATATAGTTCCAATGTCTTTTGTCCACCATGACGTCAAAAAACGGAAGTTTGGACCGATATCTTTCAGAATTATTGTTCCGCTTTTTCACATGAATTTTCCCAATTTGGTCATTACTTGAATGCATCATTAGATCTGCGTCTTACATTATATTAGTACATTACATGTCACTTGTTAGACGCTTACATACACTCAATACCGTGGGCAGTCCCCACAGGAACATACATCTCTGTGGTGCAATCATCATATTTCATTTTACATACAAATGAATTTTCCCAATTGGGAACTGATTTTTCTAATTATTCCGACGTCACTTGAATGCATCGTTAGATCTTAATTTGACCTCACATTTTATTTATATTTAATTAGCATGGTTGGTATTTCTGTCAGTAGAAGATATAGAGATTGTATTTAATTTTGTATAATTCTGTTTTTCCCGGATTATTCTGACACCACATTAGATTGGATTATTTAACAATATTTTTGTATTTTATAATATAATTTACTCAGCATGGGTCTGTTATTATAAAAATCAAGACTGAAGTGTTTATTGTGTTTTTATTGACGTAGTCCATGACCTCTGTTTATTCAGTTCATCCGGTGTTGTAGCAGACATTATAAGCTAACAGTCTGCTGTTTTAAACATGTTCACGGGACTTCAACACACACCACCACACACACACACACACACAAACACACACACACACACACACACACCACACACACACACACACACACACACACACACACACACACACACACACACACACACACACACCCACACACACACACACACACCACACACACACACACACACACACACACAGATTAGCGACAGACGGACGTAGTGACTTCACGCTGCAGGAATGTGTTTCTGCTGCTGATAACATGTAATGTTAAAAAAGCCTCTGGATCAGACCTGCAAACACTTCCTGTTATTGTGCAGCAGGAGAAAAATCAAGGTGGAGGTTAGTTATCCATCAGAGGATTAATACAAATGCATTTAGAAAAAACACCTTTCATGCACAAGTTGCAGCTCCTAATTCTTTATTTTGAGTAATTAAACTAAAGTATTAGAATTAAATTCAACTTAACTGATTCAAAGGACTCGTTATGCAGGTCGAGCTGTTTCCAGAATAATATCAAATAGTAGACATTTTGCAGCTTTGAACTTTCATGACTTTCATTCTTTCAGGTAGAAAATAATCCTAATAATACATTATATATTGCATGGTTGCATATTTTTTCTGAATTGTAGTGGAGTGTAAATATTATTATTAAAATATCCCACATGTTTTTAAAAAGACAAAAAGTATATATATAAAATAGCTGCAGCAATAATATAAATATGTCCTTAAAAGAAGGTCAAATGACAGTAAACCTATGAGTAGAGTAGCAGACAAACGTATGTTATATATAAATGAACGATGCTTATAATATTATATTAAAACCATGATTAGAAAAAGTTCTACCCTTTACCAGCTGCAACGTTAAAGTGGGGAGACTGTGTAATGTTTCCACCATGTGTGTGTGGTGTGTGTGTGTGTGTGTGTGTGTGTGTGTGTGTGTGTGTGTGTGTGTGCGTGCGTGCGTGCGTGCGTGCGTGCGGTGTGTGTGTGTGCGTGTGCGTGTGCGTGTGTGTGTGTGTGTCAGGACATGAGCTCATAGACAAACAACACACTCTTTCCCACATTAACACCACCACGGTCTGCTGGTTTGTTTCCATAGAGTGAAGCGTGCAGGCGTTGCCCTTTCCCTAAATACATCTAAAGCTTTACACCCTATAAACCACTACTTTAAAGAGTCCTCTCCTGCTGATGTTCAGGTGTATATCAGTATAGTACTTTATGTCAGAACATCAGCAGGAGAGGAATCTTTAAAGTAGAGACACTACATACTGATATACACCTGAACATCAGCAGGAGAGGACTCTTTAAAGTAGAGACACTACATACTGATACACACCTGAACATCAGCAGGAGAGGACTCTTTAAAGTAGAGACACTACATACTGATATACACCTGAACATCAGCAGGAGAGGACTCTTTAAAGTAGAGACACTACATACTGATATACACCTGAACATCAGCAGGAGAGGACTCTTTAAAGTAGAGACACTACATACTGATATACACCTGAACATCAGCAGAAGAGGACTCTTTAAAGTAGAGACACTACATACTGATATACACCTGAACATCAGCAGGAGAGGACTCTTTAAAGTAGAGACACTACATACTGATACACACCTGAACATCAGCAGGAGAGGACTCTTTAAAGTAGAGACACTACATACTGATATACAC
>JAAOOA010003036.1:0-26805 GCA_012861695.1 Trematomus loennbergii | reverse complement strand
TTCTACAGGTGCACCATAGAGAGCACTCCTGACTCCTACAGGTGCTCCATAGAGAGCATCCTGACCTTCTACAGGTGCACCATAAGAGATCCTGACCTTTACAGGTGCACCATAGAGAGCATCCTGACCTTCTACAGGTGCACCATAGAGACATCCTGACTTCTACAGTGCACATAGAGAGCATCCTGACCTTCTCAGGTGCACCTAGAGAGGATCCTGACCTTCTACAGGTGCACCACAGAGAGCATCCTGACCTTCTACAGGTGCACCATAGAGAGCATCCTGACCTTCTACAGGTGCACCACAGAGAGCATCCTGACCTTCTACAGGTGCACCATAGAGAGCATCCTGACCTTCTACAGGTGCACCATAGAGAGCATCCTGACCTTCTACAGTGCACCATAGAGAGCATCCTGACCTTCTACAGGTGCACCACAGAGAGCATCTGACCTTCTACAGGTGCACCATAGAGAGCATCCTGACCTACTACAGGTGCACCATAGAGAGATCCTGACCTACAGGGCACCACAGAGAGCATCCTGACCTTCTACAGGTGCACCATAGAGAGCATCCTGACCTACTACAGGTGCACCATAGAGAGGATCCTGACCTACAGGTGCACCATAGAGAGCATCCTGACCTTCTACAGGTGCACCATAGAGAGCATCCTGACCTTCTACAGGTGCAAGCATAGAGAGCATCCTGACCTTCTACAGGTGCACCATAGAGAGGATCCTGACCTTCTACAGGTGCACCATAGAGAGCATCCTGACCTTCTACAGGTGCACCATAGAGAGGGTTCCTGACCTCCTACAGGTGCACCATAGAGAGTATCCTGACCTTCTACAGGTGCTCCATAGAGAGCATCCTGACCTTCTACAGGTGCACCATAGAGAGCATCCTGACCTTCTACAGGTGCACCATAGAGAGCATCCTGACCTACAGGTGCACCATAGAGATCATCCTGACCTTCTACAGGTGCACCACAGAGAGCATCCTGACCTTCTACAGGTGCACCATAGAGGAGCATCCTGACCTTCTACAGGTGCCACAGAGAGCATCCTGAACCTACAGGTGCACCATAGAGAGCATCCTGACCTTCTACAGTGCACCATAGAGAGCATCCTGACCTTCTACAGCTGCACCATAGAGAGGATCCTGACCTACAGATGCACCATAGAGAGCATCCTGACCTTCTACAGCTGCACCATAGAGAGGATCCTGACCTTCTACAGCTGCACCATAGAGAGGATCCTGACCTACAGGTGCACCATAGAGAGTCCTGACCTTCTACAGCTGCACCATAGAGAGGATCCTGACCTACAGGTGCACCATAGAGAGCATCCTGACCTTCTACAGGTGCACCATAGAGAGTATCCTGACCTTCTACAGGTGCACCATAGAGAGCATCCTGACCTTTCTACAGGTGCTCCATAGAGAGCATCCTGACCTTCTACAGGTGCACCATAGAGAGGGTCCTGACCTTCTACAGGTGCACCATAGAGAGCATCCTGACCTTCTACAGGTGACACCATAGAGAGGGTCCTGACCTTCTACAGGTGCACCATAGAGAGCATCCTGACCTTCTACAGTGCCACCATAGAGAGGATCCTGACCTTCTACAGGTGCACCATAGAGAGGATCCTGATCTTCTACAGGTGCACCATAGAGAGCATCCTGACCTTCTACAGGTGCACCATAGAGAGGATCCTGACCTTCTACAGGTGCACCATAGAGAGGATCCTGACCTTCTACAGGTGCACCATAGAGAGCATCCTGACCTTCTACAGGTGCACCATAGAGAGGGTCCTGACCTTCTACAGGTGCACCATAGAGAGCATCCTGACCTTCTACAGGTGCACCATAGAGAGGATCCTGACCTTCTACAGGTGCACCATAGAGAGCATCCTGACCTTCTACAGGTGCTCCATAGAGAGCATCCTGACCTTATACAGGTGCACCATAGAGAGCATCCTGACCTTCTACAGGTGCTCCATAGAGAGCATCCTGACCTTCTACAGGTGCACCATAGAGAGGGTCCTGACCTTCTACAGGTGCACCATAGGAGCATCCTGACCTTCTACAGGTGCACCATAGAGAGGGTCCTGACCTTCTACAGGTGCACCATAGAGAGCATCCTGACCTTCTACAGGTGCACCATAGAGAGGGTCCTGACCTTCTACAGGTGCACCATAGAGAGGATCCTGATCTTCTACAGGTGCACCATAGAGGAGCATCCTGACCTTCTACAGGTGCACCATAGAGAGGATCCTGACCTTCTACAGGTGCACCATAGAGAGGATCCTGACCTTCTACAGGTGCACCATAGAGAGCATCCTGACCTTTACAGGTGCTCCATAGAGAGCATCCTGACCTTCTACAGGTGCACCATAGAGAGCATCCTGACCTTCTACAGGTGCTCCATAGAGAGCATCCTGACCTTCTACAGGTGCACCATAGAGAGGGTCCTGACCTTCTACAGGTGCACCATAGAGAGCATCCTGACCTTCTACAGGTGCACCATAGAGAGGGTCCTGACCTCTACAGGTGCACCATAGAGAGCATCCTGACCTTCTACAGGTGCACCATAGAGAGGATCCTGACCTTCTACAGGTGCACCATAGAGAGGATCCTGATCTTCTACAGGTGCACCATAGAGAGCATCCTGACCTTCTACAGGTGCACCATAGAGAGCATCCTGACCTTCTACAGGTGCACCATAGAGAGCATCCTGACCTTCTACAGGTGCACCACAGAGAGCATCCTGACCTTCTACAGGTGCACCATAGAGAGCATCCTGACCTTCTACAGGTGCACCACAGAGAGCATCCTGACCTACAGGTGCACCATAGAGAGCATCCTGACCTTCTACAGGTGCACCATAGAGAGCATCCTGACCTTCTACAGCTGCACCATAGAGAGGATCCTGACCTACAGATGCACCATAGAGAGCATCCTGACCTTCTACAGCTGCACCATAGAGAGGATCCTGACCTTCTACAGCTGCACCATAGAGAGGATCCGACCTACAGGTGCACCATAGAGAGCATCCTGACCTTCTACCGCTGCACCATAGAGAGGATCCTGACCTACAGGTGCCACCATAGAGAGCATCCTGACCTTCTACAGGTGCACCATAGAGAGTATCCTGACCTTCTACAGGTGCACCATAGAGAGCATCCTGACCTTCTACAGGTGCTCCATAGAGAGCATCCTGACCTTCTACAGGTGCACCATAGAGAGCATCCTGACCTTCTACAGGTGCACCATAGAGAGTATCCTGACCTTCTACAGGTGCACCATAGAGAGCATCCTGACCTTCTACAGGTGCTCCATAGAGAGCATCCTGACCTTCTACAGGTGCACCATAGAGAGGGTCCTGACCTTCTACAGGTGCACCATAGAGAGCATCCTGACCTTCTACAGGTGCACCATAGAGAGGGTCCTGACCTTCTACAGGTGCACCATAGAGAGCATCCTGACCTTCTACAGGTGCACCATAGAGAGGATCCTGACCTTCTACAGGTGCACCATAGAGAGGATCCTGATCTTCTACAGGTGCACCATAGAGAGCATCCTGACCTTCTACAGGTGCACCATAGAGAGGATCCTGACCTTCTACAGGTGCACCATAGAGAGGATCCTGACCTTCTACAGGTGCACCATAGAGAGCATCCTGACTTCTACAGGTGCACCATAGAGAGGGTCCTGACCTTCTACAGGTGCACCATAGAGAGCATCCTGACCTTCTACAGGTGCACCATAGAGAGGATCCTGACCTTCTACAGGTGCACCATAGAGAGCATCCTGACCTTCTACAGGTGCTCCATAGAGAGCATCCTGACCTTCTACAGGTGCACCATAGAGAGCATCCTGACCTTCTACAGGTGCTCCATAGAGAGCATCCTGACCTTCTACAGGTGCACCATAGAGAGGGTCCTGACCTTCTACAGGTGCACCATAGAGAGCATCCTGACCTTCTACAGTGCACCATAGAGAGGGTCCTGACCTTCTACAGGTGCACCATAGAGAGCATCCTGACCTTCTACAGGTGCACCATAGAGAGGTCCTGACCTTCTACAGGTGCACCATAGAGAGGATCCTGATCTTCTACAGGTGGCACCATAGAGAGCATCCTGACCTTCTACAGGTGCACCATAGAGAGATCCTGACCTTCTACAGGTGCAACCATAGAGAGGATCCTGACCTTCTACAGGTGCACCATAGAGAGCATCCTGACCTTCTACAGGTGCTCCATAGAGAGCATCCTGACCTTCTACAGGTGCACCATAGAGAGCATCCTGACCTTCTACAGGTGCTCCATAGAGAGCATCCTGACCTTCTACAGGTGCACCATAGAGAGGGTCCTGACCTTCTACAGGTGCACCATAGAGAGCATCCTGACCTTCTACAGGTGCACCATAGAGAGGGTCCTGACCTTCTACAGGTGCACCATAGAGAGCATCCTGACCTTCTACAGGTGCACCATAGAGAGGATCCTGACCTTCTACAGGTGCACCATAGAGAGGATCCTGATCTTCTACAGGTGCACCATAGAGAGCATCCTGACCTTCTACAGGTGCACCATAGAGAGCATCCTGACCTTCTACAGGTGCACCATAGAGAGCATCCTGACCTTCTACAGGTGCACCACAGAGAGCATCCTGACCTTCTACAGGTGCACCATAGAGAGCATCCTGACCTTCTACAGGTGCACCACAGAGAGCATCCTGACCTACAGGTGCACCATAGAGAGCATCCTGACCTTCTACAGGTGCACCATAGAGAGCATCCTGACCTTCTACAGCTGCACCATAGAGAGGATCCTGACCTACAGATGCACCATAGAGAGCATCCTGACCTTCTACAGCTGCACCATAGAGAGGATCCTGACCTTCTACAGCTGCACCATAGAGAGGATCCTGACCTACAGGTGCACCATAGAGAGCATCCTGACCTTCTACAGCTGCACCATAGAGAGGATCCTGACCTACAGGTGCACCATAGAGAGCATCCTGACCTTCTACAGGTGCACCATAGAGAGTATCCTGACCTTCTACAGGTGCACCATAGAGAGCATCCTGACCTTCTACAGGTGCTCCATAGAGGCATCCTGACCTTCTACAGGTGCACCATAGAGAGGGTCCTGACCTTCTACAGGTGCACCATAGAGAGCATCCTGACCTTCTACAGGTGCACCATAGAGAGGGTCCTGACCTTCTACAGGTGCACCATAGAGAGCATCCTGACCTTCTACAGGTGCACCATAGAGAGGATCCTGACCTTCTACAGGTGCACCATAGAGAGGATCCTGATCTTCTACAGGTGCACCATAGAGAGCATCCTGACCTTCTACAGGTGCACCATAGAGAGGATCCTGACCTTCTACAGGTGCACCATAGAGAGCATCCTGACCTTCTACAGGTGCACCATAGAGAGGGTCCTGACCTTCTACAGGTGCACCATAGAGAGCATCCTGACCTTCTACAGGTGCACCATAGAGAGGATCCTGACCTTCTACAGGTGCACCATAGAGAGCATCCTGACCTTCTACAGGTGCTCCATAGAGAGCATCCTGACCTTCTACAGGTGCACCATAGAGAGCATCCTGACCTTCTACAGGTGCTCCATAGAGAGCATCCTGACCTTCTACAGGTGCACCATAGAGAGGGTCCTGACCTTCTACAGGTGCACCATAGAGAGCATCCTGACCTTCTACAGGTGCACCATAGAGAGGGTCCTGACCTTCTACAGGTGCACCATAGAGAGCATCCTGACCTTCTAGGTGCACCATAGAGAGGATCCTGACCTTCTACAGGTGCACCATAGAGAGGATCCTGATCTTCTACAGGTGCACCATAGAGAGCATCCTGACCTTCTACAGGTGCACCATAGAGAGGATCCTGACCTTCTACAGGTGCACCATAGAGAGGATCCTGACCTTCTACAGGTGCACCATAGAGAGGATCCTGACCTTCTACAGGTGCACCATAGAGAGCATCCTGACCTTCTACAGGTGCACCATAGAGAGTATCCTGACTGGCAGCATGACGGCCTGGTACGGCAGCTGCACCGACCTCGATCGTAAGGCTTTACAGAGGGTGGTGAAAACTGCACAGCACATCACCAGGACGGAGCTGCCATCCATGGAGGACCTTTACTCCCAGCGGCTCAGGAAGAAATCACTACGGATTATCAAAGACCCCCATCACCCCAGCCACAAACTGTTCTGTCTGTTGCCGTCTGGCAGACGTTACCGCAGCATCCTGGCAAGGACAAGAAGATTCGGAGACAGTTTCTTCCCGCGGGCAGTGAGACTGTTAAACAACTGAACTGTTGAAACAACTACAAACATTCATCTGCTACTCAGTAGTATGTATCTAATACCTAATATATATATATCATTCCAATAACTTGTATATAGACTCGTACTGCACTATTCCACATCATCACTTTATTTTATTTTATAACTATTATTATTTTTGTATTGCTCTTGCTCTTATTGTTATTATGTTATTATGTTGCATTGTTGGAGAAGCCTGTGACATAAGATTTTCAACTACATAATTACTCTGTAACTATGTCAGATTGACAATAAAGAACCTTGACCTTGAACCTTGAATTATGTCCAGCTAGCATGCTAATTGCTAACGTTATATTATCGTTTTATCCCGGAGGGAAAACTATTTTCTAATCCTGAGAGAACTCCTCGCCTGAAACACACGATTAGTGCCATGAGTTAGTGAAGCAAATTACAGAACATTGCACACTTATTCACAAGTCAAAACGTGTTCATAGCGGGCACGGCTGAGAATAGCTAGCTAGCTAGATGTTGTTAGCCAGCTTGGACCTAACGTTAGCAAGTTCTAGCATGGCTAGCTCGATCTACTGAGCAAATAAAAGTACATCTAAGACCAGTATTGTGCAGATTAAAACAGTGCAGTGCATGTATTTTATTTTACCTTCGTAGTCGTCCCGACATGACTTTGCCAGGTCTGCTAACTTTGCAGAGCCACGGAAACTGCATTCAGTAGAAGCTTCTGAATGCGGCGCTTCGCGTCCTCCGAGTAAATCGCCAGAAGCGCCGACACATCCTCATCACTCCACCGCTCCGATGATTTATTTAGTATCATATAATAATATAATAACGGCTTTCACAAAAGTAATCTACTCGTTGGTGCGCTGTGCTGAGCTATTAATGCGAGCAAATACAATGGCGGCCTTCTAAACAAAATTCTAGAGTGGTTTGCATTCCGCACAGCCAATCAGACGTATGAACTTTTTTCTCCCACGAAAGTCCCTGCTCTCGCGCAGGGACTGAAAACGGGGTAAAAAAGGTTCTGATGAACTAATTTAGTTCAGGGGGCTTTTTGGTGTGAACGCAAATATATCGTAGTTCTGATGAACTATTGTGGGAAAAGTACTCCGGTGTGAACGCGCTAAATGATATCCTGTCTAAACATCAGTCAGGCTTCAGAAAGCAACATAGCACCATCACTGCCACAATGAAAGTGGTGAATGACATTACAAGTATTTTAGATAATAAGCAGAGTTGTGCAGCTCTATTTATTGACCTTTCCAAAGCGTTTGACACCGTCGATCATCGCATCTTAAAGCAGAGGCTACTCAGTATTGGCTTATCCAGCCATGCAGTGGGTGGTTTGTGAACTACCTCTCTGAAAGGTCCCAATGTGTTCACTTTGATGGGCTGTCTTCTGAGTGGTTAAACATTACTAATGGTGTTCCTCAAGGTTCTGTTTTAGGTCCACTTTTATTCTCCATCTACATCAATAGTTTAGGTGAAAATGTGGATGAAGCTACTTTACATTTTTATGTGGATGATACCGTTATGTACTGTGCATGTCCCTCCATTAAGGAGGCTGGTGTTGAATTACAGGCTGTTTTAACTTTATTCAGACTCAGCTCTCTGAACTAAAGCTTCTTTTAAATGTTGATCAAACCAAGGTAATGCTCTTTTCTAAAGCTGAAAAGACTCCAGAGACTGCTTTGGATATTGTGACTATGCAAGGACAAGTACTCCAAGTGGTTAGCTGTTATAAATACCTTGGTATCTGGCTTGATGATTGTCTTACTTTTAAACTTCACGTCACTAACCTGCTTAACAAGCTGAGGGTTAGACTAGGTTTCTTTTTCAGGAACAAGTCCTGTTTCTCACTTGAAGCCAGGAAAAGGCTCTGTGACCTTTTGACCTGTGCTGGACTATGGTGATCTGATCTATATGAATGCACCTGCCCATTGCCTGATCAAGTTAGATGCTGCGTATCACAGTGCACTGAGATTTGTGACAAACTGTAAAGCATTAACCCATCACTGTACCCTGTATGCAAGGGCTGGTCTGCCTTCACTAACTGTACGGAGGCTCAGTCACTGGTACATGTTCATCTACAAAGCCATGTTGGATAAACTACCATCTTATATCTGCTCTCTGATCTGTTGCAAATTGAAAGTAGTTATTGCCTGAGATCGCATGCTGTGGTTTTATTAAATGTGCCAACTGCTAGGACTGTCTTAGGGAAGATAGCTTTTAGATGCACAGCTCCACTGTCCTGGAACAATCTGCAAAAATAATGGAAAATTACCAATCTGGTACCACTACATGTTTTTAAAGCTTGGTTGGATGCTACTCAATGGGAAGCTGTTGGTACCTGTTCATGTGGATAGTATGTAAACTGTAATCCCTGTAATTGTTGCTGTATGATGTCCTTTTGTTGTTCTGTTGTTTATGTTAGGCTAAATGAAATGCTCGTTGATACTATGGGTACTTGTAAATGTCTATAACTATGTAAATGTATCCTGTAAATATAATGTATGATGTCCTTTATTGTTTTATGTTTCATGTGGAACCTATATGCTGCAGGTCTCCCTTGAAAAAGAGATCAATGATCTCAATGGGATTTCACCTGGATAAATAAAGGTTTTGAATTGAATTGACGTACAGGCCGCGGCACTGTGAGTGCAGACGTCGATGTGTCCCATTATCATTCATATCATATCACATCATAATGTATCATATATTTCCTTATCTGAGTCAGCTGAGCCGTATCTGGCCGTGCAACACTCACAGTGTCACATACTGGATGCAGAAGTATTATTTTAAGCAACACATTAAGTTGAGGAAACACTGGAGTCAAATTCTCCTAATTAAAGTCAGATCGTGTCTTAGACGGGGCAGTGATATCATAAACCTGTTAATGTACGCATTCAAACACTTTCTCTGTTACCAGCTGTATTCACCTTGCAGGTGCAGCTATGTGGCTTTGATCCTGAGAAAGGGTTTAAGTCATGGATGTTTAAAGTTTAACTTCTTCATATTTGACTGATATTAAAGTTCACTTTTCATTCAGGAAGTATGACGCTGCGCTGTCAGTACGCTTGTCCCTGTTTGTGATAGGTCGAATGCTCCAGATACCACCCCTTTCATGTGAACGTGCACTCAGCTGGACAGAGAGACCCTGGCTTGAGTTAACGAGTTGATATCCAGCGTCGTAGGACCGCTTAGCGAGAGAGTGCGTTTGTTTTGGATTAGGCAAACCGGGTAACTCATACATATCCAGGTTATGTTGAACCGGCTTCGTCGTACAGGCCTCTGGTTCAATCCCCTTCCTCTACCTGTGTGTTAACCAATGAGGACACTGGAGGTGGTCTACATGTGACAATGATGATGAAGACACAACTAAGAGAAGCTCAATCTTTATTTAAAGCAGGTTTCATCACAAGGTCATTCAGAGAGTTCAGGGAACATCAGGAAACAGTTTCAGACAGGTTTCATCACAAGGTCATTCAGAGAGTTCAGGGAACATCAGGAAACAGTTTCAGACAGGTTTCATCACAAGGTCATTCAGAGAGTTCAGGGAACATCAGGAAACAGTTTCAGAAAGGTTTCATCACAAGGTCATTCAGAGAGTTCAGGGAACATCAGGAAACAGTTTCATACAGGTTTCATCACAAGGTCATTCAGAGAGTTCAGGGAACATCAGGAAACAGTTTCATACAGGTTTCATCACAAGGTCATTCAGAGAGTTCAGGGAACATCAGGAAACAGTTTCAGACAGGTTTCATCACAAGGTCATTCAGAGAGTTCAGGGAACATCAGGAAACAGTTTCAGACAGGTTTCATCACAAGGTCATTCAGAGAGTTCAGGGAACATCAGGAAACAGTTTCAGACAGGTTTCATCACAAGGTCATTCAGAGAGTTCAGGGAACATCAGGAAACAGTTTCAGACAGGTTTCATCACAAGGTCATTCAGAGAGTTCAGGGAACATCAGGAAACAGTTTCAGACAGGTTTCATCACAAGGTCATTCAGAGAGTTCAGGGAACATCAGGAATCAGTTTCAGACAGGTTTCATCACAAGGTCATTCAGAGAGTTCAGGGAACATCAGGAAACAGTTTCAGACAGGTTTCATCACAAGGTCATTCAGAGAGTTCAGGGAACATCAGGAAACAGTTTCAGACAGGTTTCATCACAAGGTCATTCAGAGAGTTCAGGGAACATCAGGAAACAGTTTCAGACAGGTTTCATCACAAGGTCATTCAGAGAGTTCAGGGAACATCAGGAATCAGTTTCAGACAGGTTTCATCACAAGGTCATTCAGAGAGTTCAGGGAACATCAGGAAACAGTTTCAGACAGGTTTCATTAGAGGTGTAAACAAAAGGCATTATTATCAGAGCTAGACAGGCTCTGCTGGCAGAGCCTGTCTTCATCCTGCTGCCCTGCGTCAACATGCCTTCAGGCCCCACACATTTTCATATGATTATGATTTACTTCTACTTCCACATCTGTTAGATACATTTTACACAGTGGGGAGGTTATCAAAGGAAGGGTTAAAGCCTCTGTGGGATCATGTGATGATGTGATCATGTGATCATGTGATGATGTGATCATGTGATGATGTGATCATGTGATGATGTGATGATGTGATGATGTGATGATGTGGTCATGTGATGATGTGATGATGTGATCATGTGATGATGTGATCATGTGATGATGTGATCATGTGATGATGTGATGATGTGATGATGTGATGATGTGATGATGTGGTCATGTGATGATGTGATGATGTGATCATGTGATCATGTGATCATGTGATGATGTGATGATGTGATCATGTGATCATGTGATGATGTGATGATGTGATCATGTGATGATGTGATGATGTGATGATGTGGTCATGTGATGATGTGATGATGTGATCATGTGATCATGTGATGATGTGATGATGTGATGATGTGGTCATGTGATGATGTGATGATGTGATGATGTGATGATGTGATCATGTGATCATGTGATCATGTGATCATGTGGTCTCCTCATGTACTCAGGCTGGAGGCTGAGGGTCTTCCCCTGAACTCAGCTGCACTCGTTCCCTTTGATCAGGAAGAAGGTCCAGCAGCCACTCCCAGGAGACCACCGTCAGACCCAGAGCACAGAAGACTGCTGGTCCCACGCCGGGCTGAGACCCCTGCTCCTCTGGGGACAGAACAGAGACATCAGGTCAACATCTGGAGACACACAACATCAGGTCAACATCTGGAGACAGACAACATCAGGTCAACATCTGGAGACAGACAACATCAGGTCAACATCTGGAGACACACAACATCAGGTCAACATCTGGAGACAGACAACATCAGGTCAACATCTGGAGACAGACAACATCTGGAGACAGACAACATCAGGTCAACATCTGGAGACAGAACAGAGACATCAGGTCAACATCTGAGACAGACAACATCAGGTCAACATCTGGAGACAGAACAGAGACATCAGGTCAACATCTGGAGACAGACAACATCAGGTCAACATCTGGAGACAGACAACATCAGGTCAACATCTGGAGACAGAACAGAGACATCAAGTCAACATCTGGAGACAGAAAGAGACATCAGGTCAACATCTGGAGACAGAACAGAGACATCAGGTCAACATCTGGAGACAGGAACAGAGACATCAGGTCAACATCTGGAGACAGACAACATCAGGTCAACATCTGGAGACAGGACAACATCAGGTCAACATCTGGAGACACAAACATCAGGTCAACATCTGGAGACAGACAACATCAGGTCAACATCTGGAGACAGACAACATCAGGTCAACATCTAGAGACAGACAACATCAGGTCAACATCTGGAGACAGACAACATCAGGTCAACATCTGGAGACAGACAACATCAGGTCAACATCTGGAGACACACAACATCAGGTCAACATCTGGAGACACACAACATCAGGTCAACACCTGGAGACAGACAACATCAGGTCAACATCTGGAGACACACAACATCAGGTCAACATCTGGAGACAGACAACATCAGGTCAACATCTGGAGACACAACAACATCAGGTCAACATCTGGAGACAGACAACATCAGGTCAACATCTGGAGACAGACAACATCAGGTCAACATCTGGAGGACAGACAAACATCAGGTCAATATCTGGAGACAGACAACATCAGGTCAACATCTGGAGACACACAACATCAGGTCAACATCTGGAGACACACAACATCAGGTCAACATCTGGAGACAGAACAGAGACATCAGGTCAACATTGGAGAACACACCTCAGGTCAACATCTGGAGACAGAACAGAGACATCAGGTCAACATCTGGAGACACACAACATCAGGTCAACATCTGGAGACAGACAACATCAGGTCAACATCTGGAGACAGAACAGAGACATCAGGTCAACATCTGGAGACACACAACATCAGGTCAACATCTGGAGACAGACAACATCAGGTCAAACATCTGGAGACAGACAGAGACATCAGGTCAAATCTGGAGACACACAACATCAGGTCAACATCTGGAGACAGACAACACAGACATCAGGAACATCTGGAGACAGACAACATCAGGTCAACATCTGGAGACAGAGAACATCAGGTCAACATCTGGAGACAGAACAGAGACATCAGGTCAACATCTGGAGACAGAACAGAGACATCAGGTCAACATCTGGAGACACACAACATCAGGTCAACATCTGGAGACACACAACATCAGGTCAACATCTGGAGACACACAACATCAGGTCAACATCTGGAGACAGATAACATCAGGTCAACATCTGGAGACAGAAAATCAGGTCAACATCTGGAGACAGACAACATCAGGTCAACATCTGGATACAGACAACATCAGGTCAACATCTGGAGACAGACAACATCAGGTCAACATCTGGAGACACACAAACATCAGGTCAACATCTGGAGACAGACAACATCAGGTCAACATCTGGAGACACACAACATCAGGTCAACATCTGGAGACAGAACAGAGACATCAGGTCAACATCTGGATACAGAAACATCAGGTCAACATCTGGAGACAGACAAACATCAGGTCAACATCTGGAGACAGACAACATCAGGTCAACATCTGGATACAGACAACATCAGGTCAACATCTGGAGACAGACAACATCAGGTCAACATCTGGAGACACACAACATCAGGTCAACATCTGGAGACAGACAACATCAGGTCAACATCTGGAGACAGACAACATCAGGTCAACATCTGGAGACAGACAACATCAGGTCAACATCTGGAGACAGATAACATCAGGTCAACATCTGGAGACAGACAACATCAGGTCAACATCTGGAGACAGACAACATCAGGTCAACATCTGGATACAGACAACATCAGGTCAACATCTGGAGACACACAACATCAGGTCAACATCTGGAGACAGACAACATCAGGAACATATGGAGACAGACAACATCAGGTCAACATCTAGAGACAGACAACATCAGGTCAACATCTGGAGACAGAACAGAGACATCAGGTCAACATCTGAGGACAGACATCATCAGGTCAACACCTGGAGACAGGAACACCTGGAGACAGGAACACTGGAGACAGGAACACCTGGAGACAGGAACATCTGGAGACAGGAACACCTGGAGACAGGAACACCCGGAGACAGGAACACCTGGAGACAGGAACACCTGGACACAGGAAACACTGGACACAGGAACACCTGGAGACAGGAACACCTGGAGACAGGAACACCTGGAACAGGAACATCTGGAGACAGGAACATCTGGAGACAGGAAGGAGACAGGAACACCTGGACACAGGAACATGGAGACAGGAACACCTGGAGACAGGAACACCTGGAGACAGGAAGGAGACAGGAACACCTGGAGACAGAACATCTGGAGACGGAACATCTGGAGACAGGAACATCTGGCCTCAGGTCAGTTTGTATTTGGTGTGAGTTCACATGAAGCTCTCACCCCAGAATGTGGTCAGCGGTGGTCCAGAGCCAGATGTTGGACCCCACAGCTGTAGATGTCTCCCAGCTGGGGGGTGAACTCCAGTCTGGAGAACTGGCTGTAGGAACCCTCTTTGGAGAGGAGGGAACGGGGAAGCTGGTTCCTTCAGTCACGTTCTCTCCGTTCTTTGTCCAGAAGAAGCTCACCGGAGCCGGATAGAAACCGGTCACATGACAGACGAGGACGTTCCCTCTCCCATCTCCACTTCCTGTTTGGTGTAGAGCAGCGGGGTGGAAGGAGGATCTGTGCAGAGACACTTCCTGTTAGATGATCATTTAAGATTATACACACACACACACACACACACACACACAGACACACACTCAAAGGCACACACACACACACACAAACACACATGCACACACACTCAAAGACACACACACACACAGACACTCAAAGACACACACAACACACACACACCACACACACACACACACACACACACACACACACACACACACACACACACACACACACACACACACACACACACACACACACACACACACACACACACACACACACACCACACACACACACACACACACACACACACACACACACACACACACACACTGAACATGTAACTAGGTTAAAGGTCTGTATGTGATGATAGTCTGAGAGAGACTGGACAAACGTATAGTAATCATTTGGTCGTCTCACCACGGTGCGATGACAGTAAATATAAATAAAGTGGACTGATCTAAAGTCAGATGAGGGCTCATTGATTAATGAACTGTTTGGGAAGGTGAATACTTGTATTTTAAATAGATGTAATAGGAATGCTGTGATAAACTTGGGTTGCATTGTGAGTGTATATTGATCACAAAGACACGTGCAGTGCAACGTGTTTAAATATCTGAGAGAGAAAGAGACAGGAGACGTTTACCTTTCTCCAGGGAGACGTTCTTGTAGGCTTTAAGGAGTACTCCCAGGTTGGCTCTGCAGATCTGTAGTTGACCCTGAGCGACTGGATAAGAGCCATCAAGATGACCCACAAAGCTGGGCTGAGTGTCCACAATTTCCCATGCTTTGTAGTCAGCGTACCACAGCTCCTCTGCATCCAGAGCATACATGAACTCCCCATCAGAGACTGAACAGCCGGTGAACTGAAGCTGATCATGTGGAACTGAAGAGAAACACAACATGTAACTGTCTTTAGTAAACACTGACTGTTGGTAAACACTGACTGTTGGTAAACACTGACTGTTGGTAAACACTGACTGTTAGTAAACACTGACTGTTGGTAAACACTGACCTGTTGGTAAACACTGACTGTTAGTAAACACTGACTGTTGGTAAACACTGACTGTTAGTAAACACTGACTGTTGGTAAACACTGACTGTTAGTAAACATGACCTGTAGTAAACACTGACTGTTGGTAACACTGACTGTTAGTAAACACTGACCTGTTAGTAAACACTGACTTTGGTAAACACTGACTGTTAGTAAACACTGACTGTTGGTAAACACTAACTGTTGGTAAACACTGACTGTTGGTAAACACTGACTGTTGGTAAACACTGACTGTTGGTAAACACTGACTGTTGGTAAACACTGACTGTTGGTAAACACTGACTGTTAGTAAACACTGACTGTTGGTAAACACTGACTGTTGGTAAACACTGGCTGTTGGTAAACACTGACTGTTAGTAAACACTGACTGTTGGTAAACACTGACTGTTGGTAAACACTGACTGTTAGTAAACACTGGCTGTTGGTAAACACTGACTGTTGGTAAACACTAACTGTTAGTAAACACTGACTGTTGGTAAACACTGACTGTTGGTAAACACTGACTGTTGGTAAACACTGACTGTTAGTAAACACTGACTGTTGGTAAACACTGACTGTTGGTAAACACTGGCTGTTGGTAAACACTGACTGTTAGTAAACACTGACTGTTGGTAAACACTGACTGTTGGTAAACACTGACTGTTAGTAAACACTGGCTGTTGGTAAACACTGACTGTTGGTAAACACTGACTGTTGGTAAACACTGACTGATGGTAAACACTGACTGTTGGTAAACACTGACTGTTGGTAAACACTGACTGTTGGTAAACAGATTGTTTATCAGTAAATAAACTGTTTGTTTTGATCAGGAGTTGAACAGAAACTGACCGTCAGCTGAAACACAGAGGACCCCGCAGAGGAAGAGGAGCATCATCATCTCATCATCATCTCTCTGTAGCTGTCTGTCTCTCTGTATGTCTGTCTGTAGCTTTCTGTCTCTCTGTAGCTGTCTGTCTCTCTGTAGCTGTCTGTCTCTCTGTCTGTCTCTCTGTAGCTGTCTGTCTCTCTGTCTGTCTCTCTGTAGCTGTCTGTCTCTCTGTAGCTGTCTGTCTCTCTGTAGCTGTCTGTCTCTCTGTAGCTGTCTGTCTCTCTGTCTGTCTCTCTGTATCTGTCTGTCTCTCTGTAGCTGTCTGTCTCTCTGTAGCTGTCTGTCTCTCTGTAGCTGTCTGTCTCTCTGTCTGTCTCTCTGTAGCTGTCTGTCTCTCTGTAGCTGTCTGTCTCTCTGTAGCTGTCTGTCTCTCTGTAGCTGTCTGTCTCTCTGTAGCTGTCTGTCTCTCTGTCTGTCTCTGTAGCTGTCTGTCTCTCTGAAGTTGTCTGTCTCTCTGTCTGTCTGTCTCTCTGTCTGTCTCTCTGTCTGTCTCTCTGTAGCTGTCTGTCTCTCTGTAGCTGTCTGTCTCTCTAAAGTTGTCTGAAGCGACTGACAGAAAGTTAGCAGCAGCCGGCTCTTAGAGTGTCAGCAGCCAATCAGAGAGCAGAGATTAAATGATGGTCATCAGTATCCGGGTAGAGGCAGCTGCTCTCTTTGATTACAGAGAGGACTGTAGTGGCTCTACTTTAAAGAGTCCTCTCCTGCTGATGTTCAGGTGTATATCAGTATGTAGTGTCTCTATTAAAGAGTCCTCTCCTGCTGATGTTCAGGGTATATCAGTATGTAGTGTCTCTACTTTAAAGAGTCCTCTCTGCTGATGTTCAGGTGTATATCAGTATGTAGTGTCTCTACTTTAAAGAGTCCTCTCCTGCTGATGTTCAGGTGTATATCAGTATGTAGTGTCTCTACTTTAAAGAGTCCTTCCTGCTGATGTTCAGGTGTATATCAGTATGTAGTGCTCTACTTTAAAGAGTCCTCTCCTGCTGATGTTCAGGTGTATATCAGTATGTAGTGTCTCTACTTTAAAGAGTCCTCTCCTGCTGATGTTCAGGTGTATATCAGTATGTAGTGTCTCTACTTTAAAGAGTTCTCTCCTGCTGATGTTCAGGTGTATATCAGTATGTAGTGTCTACTTTAAAGAGTCCTCTCCTGCTGATGTTCAGGTGTATATCAGTATGTAGTGTCTCTACTTTAAAGAGTCCTCTCCTGCTGATGTTCAGGTGTATATCAGTACTTAGTGTCTCTACTTTAAAGAGTCTCTCCTGCTGATGTTCAGGTGTATATCAGTATGTAGTGTCTCTACTTTAAAGAGTCCTCTCTGCTGATGTTCAGGTGTATATCAGTATGTAGTGTCTCTACTTTAAAGAGTCCTCTCCTGCTGATGTTCAGGTGTATATCAGTATGTAGTGTCTCTACTTTAAAGAGTCCTCTCCTGCTGATGTTCAGGTGTATATCAGTATGTAGTGTCTCTACTTTAAAGAGTCCTCTCCTGCTGATGTTCAGGTGTATATCAGTATGTAGTGGCTCTACTTTAAAGAGTCCTCTCCTGCTGATGTTCAGGTGTATATCAGTATGTAGTGTCTCTACTTTAAAGAGTCCTCTCCTGCTGATGTTCAGGTGTATATCAGTATGTAGGTCTCTACTTAAAGAGTCTCTCCTGCTGATGTTCAGGTGTATATCAGTATGTATTGTCTCTACTTTAAAGAGTCCTCTCCTGCTGATGTTCAGGTGTATATTAGTATGTGGTGTCTCTACTTTAAAGAGTCCTCTCCTGCTGATGTTCAGGAGTATATCAGTATGTAGTGTCTCTACTTTAAAGAGTCCTCTCCTGCTGATGTTCAGGTGTATATCAGTATGTAGTGTCTCTACTTTAAAGAGTCCTCTCCTGCTGATGTTCAGGTGTATATCAGTATGTAGTGTCTCTACTTTAAAGAGTCCTCTCTGCTGATGATCAGGTGTATATCAGTATGTAGTGTCTCTACTTTAAAGAGTCCTCTCCTGCTGATGTTCAGGTGTATATCAGTATGTAGTGTCTCTACTTTAAAGAGTCCTCTCCTGCTGATGTTCAGGTGTATATCAGTATGTAGTGTCTCTACTTTAAAGAGTCCTCTCCTGCTGATGTTCAGGTGTATATCAGTATGTAGTGTCTCTACTTTAAAGAGTCCTCTCCTGCTGGTGTTCAGGTGTATATCAGTATGTAGTGTCTCTACTTTAAAGAGTCCTCTCCTGCTGATGTCAGGTGTATATCAGTATGTAGTGTCTCTACTTTAAAGAGTCCTCTCCTGCTGATGTTCAGGTGTATATCAGTATGTAGTGTCTCTACTTTAAAGAGTCCTCTCCTGCTGATGTTCAGGTGTATATCAGTATGTAGTGTCTCTACTTTAAACAGTCCTCTCCTGCTGATGTTCAGGTGTATATCAGTATGTAGTGTCTCTACTTTAAAGAGTCCTCTCCTGCTGATGATCAGGTGTATATCAGTATGTAGTGTCTCTACTTTAAACAGTCCTCTCCTGCTGATGTTCAGGTGTATATCAGTATGTAGTGTCTCTACTTTAAAGAGTCCTCTCCTGCTGATGATCAGGTGTATATCAGTATGTAGTGTCTCTACTTTAAAGAGTCCTCTCCTGCTGATGTTCAGGTGTATATCAGTATGTAGTGTCTCTACTTTAAAGAGTCCTCTCCTGCTGATGTTCAGGTGTATATCAGTATGTAGTGTCTCTACTTTAAAGAGTCCTCTCCTGCTGATGTTCAGGTGTATATCAGTATGTAGTGTCTCTACTTTAAAGAGTCCTCTCCTGCTGGTGTTCAGGTGTATATCAGTATGTAGTGTCTCTACTTTAAAGAGTCCTCTCCTGCTGATGTTCAGGTGTATATCAGTATGTAGTGTCTCTACTTTAAAGAGTCCTCTCCTGCTGATGTTCAGGTGTATATCAGTATGTAGTGTCTCTACTTTAAAGAGTCCTCTCCTGCTGATGTTCAGGTGTATATCAGTATGTAGTGTCTCTACTTTAAACAGTCCTCTCCTGCTGATGTTCAGGTGTATATCAGTATGTAGTGTCTCTACTTTAAAGAGTCCTCTCCTGCTGATGATCAGGTGTATATCAGTATGTAGTGTCTCTACTTTAAACAGTCCTCTCCTGCTGATGTTCAGGTGTATATCAGTATGTAGTGTCTCTACTTTAAAGAGTCCTCTCCTGCTGATGTTCAGGTGTATATCAGTATGTAGTGTCTCTACTTTAAAGAGTCCTCTCCTGCTGATGTTCAGGTGTATATCAGTATGTAGTGTCTCTTTAAAGAGTCCTCTCCTGCTGATGTTCAGGTGTATATCAGTATGTAGTGTCTCTACTTTAAAGAGTCTCTCCTGCTGATGTTCAGGTGTATATCAGTATGTAGTGTCTCTACTTTAAAGAGTCCTCTCCTGCTGATGATCAGGTGTATATCAGTATGTAGTGTCTCTACTTTAAAGAGTCCTCTCCTGCTGATGTCAGGTGTATATCAGTATGTAGTGTCTCTACTTTAAAGAGTCCTCTCCTGCTGATGTTCAGGTGTATATCAGTATGTAGTGTCTCTACTTTAAAGAGTCCTCTCCTGCTGATGTTCAGGTGTATATCAGTATGTAGTGGCTCTACTTTAAAGAGTCCTCTCCTGTATATCAGTATGTAGTGTCTCTACTTTAAAGAGTCCTCTCCTGCTGATGTTCAGGTGTATATCAGTATGTAGTGTCTCTACTTTAAAGAGTCCTCTCCTGCTGATGTTCAGGTGTATATCAGTATGTAGTGGCTCTACTTTAAAGAGTCCTCTCCTGTATATCAGTATGTAGTGTCTCTACTTTAAAGAGTCCTCTCCTGCTGATGTTCAGGTGTATATCAGTATGTAGTGTCTCTACTTTAAAGAGTCCTCTCCTGCTGATGTTCAGGTGTATATCAGTATGTAGTGTCTCTACTTTAAAGAGTCCTCTCCTGCTGATGTTCAGGTGTATATCAGTATGTAGTGTCTCTACTTTAAAGAGTCCTCTCCTGCTGATGTTCAGGTGTATATCAGTATGTAGTGTCTCTACTTTAAAGAGTCCTCTCCTGCTGATGTTCAGGTGTATATCAGTATGTAGTGTCTTACTTTAAAGAGTCCTCTCCTGCTGATGTTCAGGTGTATATCAGTATGTAGTGTCTCTACTTTAAAGAGTCCTCTCCTGCTGATGTTCAGGTGTATATCAGTATGTAGTGTCTCTACTTTAAAGAGTCCTCTCCTGTATATAAGTGTGTAGTGTCTCTACTTTAAAGAGTCCTCTCCTGTATATAAGTGTGTAGTGTCTCTACTTTAAAGAGTCCTCTCCTGTATATCAGTATGTAGTGTCTGTACTTTAAAGAGTGCTCTCCTGTATATCAGTGTGTAGTGTCTCTACTTTAAAGAGTCCTCTCCTGCTGATGTTCAGGTGTATATCAGTATGTAGTGTCTCTACTTTAAAGAGTCCTCTCCTGCTGATGTTCAGGTGTATATCAGTATGTAGTGTCTCTACTTTAAAGAGTCCTCTCCTTTTGATGTTCAGGTGTATATCAGTATGCAGTGTCTCTACTTTAAAGAGTCCTCTCCTCTATATCAGTATGCAGTGTCTCTACTTTAAAGAGTCCTCTCCTGTATATCAGTAGTATACGCAGAGCGACCACACGATGCCTTCAGGCGTCTCTGTGAAACCAGCTCTCCAGGTTCAGCTCACTGAGGATCAGCTGTGTTATGATGACACTGAGGTTTCCTGCAGCGCCTGAACGCAGCGTCAGGAACCAGTTCAAAGACTCTCTGATAAACTGAACAACAAAGTGTCATCTCTCCACTCAGGTGGTAACACCCTCATGTTGTTTACCTCAGGATGTACTGTGAGTAGAGAAAGGTCAAAGTGTCATCTCTCCACTCAGATGGTAACACCCTCATGTTGTTTACCTCAGGATCTACCTGTGAGTAGAGAAAGGTCAAAGTGTCATCTCTCCACTCAGATGGTAACACCCTCATGTTGTTTACCTCAGGATGTACCTGTGAGTAGAGAAAGGTCAAAGTGTCATCTCTCCACTCAGATGGTAACACACCTCATGTTGTTTACCAGATGAGACATTTACCATTGAACTACATGCTGGTGTGTGTGTGTGTGTGTGTGTGTGTGTGGTGTGTGTGTGTGTGTGTGTGTGGTGTGTGTGTTGTTTGTTGGTTCCTGTTTCTCTGATTTGTCACCTGACCCTGAACGCAGCGTCTCTGGAAAGTCCCGACGCTTTACTTTCACTTCCTGTTCAGCCAGCAGCCAATCAGAAAATGCGCTGCCGATGACTCATCAGTTACCAGGGGCAGCAGTTTGTGAGTGAAAGAGAGAGAGAGGCGGAGCTCAGAGCCCCCTGCAGGTGCATCAGGGCATAACACCTGTGGACGAGTTAAACTCACTCAGAGTGAAGGGATGAGAGAGAGAGCTGCAGCGCCCCCTGCAGGTGCATCAGGGCATAACACCTGTGAACGAGTTAAACTCACTCAGAGTGAAGGGATGAGAGAGAGAGCTGTAGCGCCCCTGCAGGTGCATCAGGGCATAACACCTGTGGACGAGTTAAACTCACTCAGAGTGAAGGGATGAGAGAGAGAGCTGCAGCGCCCCTGCAGGTGCATCAGGGCATAACACCTGTGGACGAGTTAAACTCACTCAGAGTGAAGGGATGAGAGAGAGAGCTGTAGCGCCCCTGCAGGTGCATCAGGGCATAACACCTGTGAACGAGTTAAACTCACTCAGAGTGAAGGGATGAGAGAGAGAGCTGCAGCGCCCCCTGCAGGTGCATCAGGGCATAACACCTGTGGACGAGTTAAACTCACTCAGAGTGAAGGGATGAGAGAGAGAGCAGCAGCGCCCCCTGCAGGTGCATCAGGGCATAACACCTGTGGACGAGTTAAACTCACTCAGAGTGAAGGGATGAGAGAGAGCAGCAGCGCCCCTGCAGGTGCATCAGGGCATAACACCTGTGGACGAGTTAAACTCACTCAGAGTGAAGGGATGAGAGAGAGAGCTGCAGCGCCCCCTGCAGGTGCATCAGGGCATAACACCTGTGGACGAGTTAAACTCACTCAGAGTGAAGGGATGAGAGAGAGAGCTGCAGCGCCCCTGCAGGTGCATCAGGGCATAACACCTGTGGACGAGTTAAACTCACTCAGAGTGAAGGGATGAGAGAGAGAGCTGCAGCGCCCCCTGCAGGTGCATCAGGGCATAACACCTGTGGACGAGTTAAACTCACTCAGAGTGAAGGGATGAGAGAGAGAGCTGCAGCGCCCCCTGCAGGTGCATCAGGGCATAAAACCTGTGGACGAGTTAAACTCACTCAGAGTGAAGGGATGAGAGAGAGAGCTGCAGCGCCCCTGCAGGTGCATCAGGGCATAACACCTGGGACGAGTTAAACTCACTCAGAGTGAAGGGATGAGAGAGAGAGCTGCAGCGCCCCCTGCAGGTGCATCAGGGCATAACACCTGTGAACGAGTTAAACTCACTCAGAGTGAAGGGATGAGAGAGAGAGCTGCAGCGCCCCCTGCAGGTGCATCAGGGCATAACACTGTGGACGAGTTAAACTCACTCAGAGTGAAGGGATGAGAGTGAGAGCTGTAGCGCCCCCTGCAGGTGCATCAGGGCATAACACCTGTGGACGAGTTAAACTCACTCAGAGTGAAGGGATGAGAGAGAGAGCTGCAGCGCCCCTGCAGGTGCATCAGGGCATAACACCTGTGAACGAGTTAAACTCACTCAGAGTGAAGGGATGAGAGAGAGAGCTGCAGCGCCCCTGCAGGTGCATCAGGGCATAACACCTGTGAACGAGTTAAACTCACTCAGAGTGAAGGGATGAGAGAGAGAGCTGCAGCGCCCCCTGCAGGTGCATCAGGGCATAACACCTGTGAACGAGTTAAACTCACTCAGAGTGAAGGGATGAGAGAGAGCTGCAGCGCCCCCTGCAGGTGCATCAGGGCATAACACCTGTGAACGAGTTAAACTCACTCAGAGTGAAGGGATGAGAGAGAGAGCTGCAGCGCCCCCTGCAGGTGCATCAGGGCATAACACCTGTGGACGAGTTAAACTCACTCAGAGTGAAGGGATGAGAGAGAGAGCTGTAGCGCCCCCTGCAGGTGCATCAGGGCATAACACCTGTGGACGAGTTAAACTCACTCAGAGTGAAGGGATGAGAGAGAGAGCTGCAGCGCCCCCTGCAGGTGCATCAGGGCATAACACTGTGAACGAGTTAAACTCACTCAGAGTGAAGGGATGAGAGAGAGAGCTGTAGCGCCCCCTGCAGGTGCATCAGGGCATAACACCTGTGGACGAGTTAAACTCACTCAGAGTGAAAGGATGAGAGAGAGAGCTGCAGCGCCCCCTGCAGGTGCATCAGGGCATAACACCTGTGGACGAGTTAAACTCACTCAGAGTGAAGGGATGAGAGAGAGCAGCAGCGCCCCCTGCAGGTGCATCAGGGCATAACACCTGTGGACGAGTTAAACTCACTCAGAGTGAAGGGATGAGAGAGAGAGCTGCAGCGCCCCCTGCAGGTGCATCAGGGCATAACACCTGTGAACGAGTTAAACTCACTCAGAGTGAAGGGATGAGAGAGAGAGCTGCAGCGCCCCCTGCAGGTGCATCAGGGCATAACACCTGTGGACGAGTTAAACTCACTCAGAGTGAAGGGATGAGAGAGAGAGCTGCAGAGGGCAGGGGGCAGGGGGCAGAGAGCAGGGGCATTTCACTATATGTGTATTCATCTTCGCTTAGGGGATTATACCATTCAAACAATGCAGAAACGACGTTTCTCCAGCTGCTAAATCACCCATGTTTGACCGTTTATGAAATCACCCCATCACAAGAAAATAGAAAGGAAATCAAACATTCTCACTGCTGGAGAAAACCACACCGCTATCAGACGCCTCCATCTTATTCAGTTGGTGTAACCATAAAGTTGACGGGTAGCAGCACTGTGATCATGAGGGAGATCTATACAGAAAAGAGACAGAGAGGTAAAAAAGAAAAGGGGGTAAGGAAACACTGAAATATTACATTTAACAACAATTCATTTAGCGATCATTTTATAAAAATAACCATAAAAGTAATTTACCGGTATGGCAACTCGTTTGGAGTCTGTCTGGGACGGGGTCACCCCAGAGCTGCTGAAGGGGGGCGTGACAGAGGGATGAGTGTGTCTGGGACGGGGTCACCCCAGAGCTGCTGAAGGGGGGCGTGACAGAGGGATGAGTGTGTCTGGGACGGGGTCACCCCAGAGCTGCTGAAGGGGGGCGTGACAGAGGGATGAGTGTGGGACGGGGTCACCCCAGAGCTGCTGAAGGGGGGCGTGACAGAGGGATGAGTCTGTCTGGGACGGGGTCACCCCAGAGCTGCTGAAGGGGGGCGTGACAGAGGGATGAGTCTGTCTGGGACGGGGTCACCCCAGAGCTGCTGAAGGGGGGCGTGACAGAGGGATGAGTGTGTCTGGGACGGGGTCACCCCAGAGCTGCTGAAGGGGGGCGTGACAGAGGGATGAGTGTGTCTGGGACGGGGTCACCCCAGAGCTGCTGAAGGGGGGCGTGACAGAGGGATGAGTCTGTCGGGGACGGGGTCACCCCAGAGCTGCTGAAGGGGGGCGTGACAGAGGGATGAGTCTGTCTGGGACGGGGTCACCCCAGAGCTGCTGAAGGGGGGCGTGACAGAGGGATGAGTGTGTCTGGGACGGGGTCACCCCAGAGCTGCTGAAGGGGGGCGTGACAGAGGGATGAGTGTGTCTGGGACGGGGTCACCCCAGAGCTGCTGAAGGGGGGCGTGACAGAGGGATGAGTGTGTCTGGGACGGGGTCACCCCAGAGCTGCTGAAGGGGGGCGTGACAGAGGGATGAGTCTGTCGGGGACGGGGGTCACCCCGATTTCACACGGCAAAGATCTGTCGTCGTGATGGGTTACTGATGACTGGCTTATGCTGTAGATTTCATCACCTTGTAGCAAAAGAGCAGGTATATAAAACGTTACTATGGATACTTTATACATAAAGAAAACATATTTAGATTTTTTTAAATAAGCTAAATACAACACACACACACACACACATTATAATTACCAGAGTTTTTTCCAGATCAGATCCGAATCAGTCTCATTCTCTCCAAAGGTCATGTGGGTCTGTTCTAGTGAAAACTTAATCCCCTTAAATAGCTGTATAGCAAATAATTATATATATATATATATATATATATTATATATATATATATATATGCAGATACACATTAGAAAACGTGTAGAGACACATTACAAACATGTAGGGCGGTGGTGGCTCAGTCCGTAGGGACTCGGCCTGGGAACCGGAAGGTTACCGGTTCGAATCTCGGAACGACCAAGTAACGACCGAGGTGCCCCTGAGCAAGGTGCTGTCCCTACACTGCTCCCCGAGCGGCGACCTAATGGCTGCTCACTGCTCCTAACACTAGGATGGGTCAAATGCAGAGATCTAGTCCGGCAGTGGCTCAGTCAGTAGGGGCTTGGACTGGGAGCCGTAGGGTCGCTGGTCCAAGTCCCCGACCAGACCTAAATATGGAGTGTGGACTCCTACTTGGAGAGGTCCCAGTTCACCTCCTGCCCTGCCGTGGTGCCCTTGAGCAAGGCACCGGACACCCCCTTCCCCTCACTCCCATTGCTCCCCGGGCGCTGTACAATAGCTGCTCACTGCTCCTAGTACTAGACTCCTAGTACTAGACTCCTGGTACTAGGATGGGTTAAAAGCAGAGAACACATGTCACTGTGTGCTGTGTGCTCTGCATGTGTGACCATTAAAGAGGGTTTCATCCCTCCCTATTCTATTCTATATTCTCTAGATCTTAGATACACTCTGCAAAGACTGTAGAAACTCTAAACCTGTATTGGTCTTCAGGAGATGAGGCCTTTTTTAGACAATGAATAATTTCAGAAAGAGAGGCCTTGTAGTTAATAAAGTAATTAAACATTAGCCCACAAAGTCATACACCTTGAGAGAACATCCTAGTTAGCACAAATCATATTTAAAAAACTGGCTGGGGAGGAGGGGGGTTTGACAGACTGAGACTGGCTGGGGAGGAGGGGGGTTTGACAGACAGAGACTGGCTGGGGAGGAGGGGGGTTTGACAGACAGAGACTGGCTGGGAGGGGGGGGGTTCGACAGACTGAGACTGGCTGGGGGGAGGGGGGTTTGACAGACGAGACTGGCTGGGGAGGAGGGGGGTTTGACAGACAGAGACTGCTGGGGAGGAGGGGGGTTGACAGACAGAGACTGGCTGGGGGGAGGGGGGTTTGACAGACAGAGACTGGCTGG
>JAAOOA010003035.1:12500-23019 GCA_012861695.1 Trematomus loennbergii | reverse complement strand
GCCTTCTACCATCTCAGAAACATCCCCTCTCTGACTCTGTGGCAGAAGCACTCGTACACCCCTTCTACCATCTCAGAAACATCCCCTCTCTGACTCTGTGGCAGAAGCACTCGTACACGCCTTCTACCACTCAGAAACATCCCCTCTCTCTGACTCTGTGGCAGAAGCACTCGTACACGCCTTCTACCATCTCAGAAACATCCCCTCTCTCTGACTCTGTGGCAGAAGCACTCGTACACGCCTTCTACCATCTCAGAAACATCCCTCACTCTGACTCTGTGGCAGAAGCACTCGTACACGCCTTCTACCATCTCAGAAACATCCCCTCTCTGACTCTGTGGCAGAAGCACTCGTACACGCCTTCTACCATCTCAGAAACATCCCCTCTCTCTGACTCTGTGGCAGAAGCACTCGTACACGCCTTCTACCATCTCAGAAACATCCCCTCTCTCACTGACTCTGTGGCAGAAGCACTCGTACACGCCTTCTACCATCTCAGAAACATCCCCTCACTGACTCTGTGGCAGAAGCACTCGTACACGCCTTCTACCATCTCAGAAACATCCCCTCTCTGACTCTGTGGCAGAAGCACTCGTACACGCCTTCTACCATCTCAGAAACATCCCCTCACTCTCTGACTCTGTGGCAGAAGCACTCGTACACGCCTTCTACCATCTCAGAAACATCCCTCACTCTACTCTGTGGCAGAAGCACTCGTACACGCCTTCTACCATCTCAGAAACATCCCTCACTCTGACTCTGTGGCAGAAGCACTCGTACACGCCTTCTACCATCTCAGAAACATCCCCTCACTCTGACTCTGTGGCAGAAGCACTCGTACACGCCTTCTACCATCTCAGAAAATCCCTCACTCTCTGACTCTGTGGCAGAAGCACTCGTACACGCCTTCTACCATCTCAGAAACATCCCCTCACTGACTCTGTGGCAGAAGCACTCGTACACGCCTTCTACCATCTCAGAACATCCCCTCTCTGACTCTGTGGCAGAAGCACTCGTACACGCCTTCTACCATCTCAGAAACATCCCCTCACTCTGACTCTGTGGCAGAACACTCGTACACGCCTTCTACCATCTCAGAAACATCCCCTCCTCTCTGACTCTGTGGCAGAAGCACTCGTACACGCCTTCTACCATCTCAGAAACATCCCCTCACTCTGACTCTGTGGCAGAAGCACTCGTACACGCCTTCTACCATCTCAGAAACATCCCCTCACTCTGACTCTGTGGCAGAAGCACTCGTACACGCCCTTCTACCATCTCAGAAACATCCCTCTCTGACTCTGTGGCAGAAGCACTCGTACACGCCTTCTACCATCTCAGAAACATCCCCTCTCTGACTCTGTGGCAGAAGCACTCGTACACGCCTTCTACCATCTCAGAAACATCCCCTCACTCTGACTCTGTGGCAGAAGCACTCGTACACGCCTTCTACCATCTCAGAAACATCCCCTCACTCTGACTCTGTGGCAGAAGCACTCGTACACGCCTTCTACCATCTCAGAAACATCCCCTCACTCGACTCTGTGGCAGAAGCACTCGTACACGCCTTCTACCATCTCAGAAACATCCCCTCACTCTCTGACTCTGGGCAGAAGCACTCGTACACGCCTTCTACCATCTCAGAAACATCCCCTCACTCTGACTCTGTGGCAGAAGCACTCGTACACGCCTTCTACCATCTCAGAAACATCCCCTCACTCTGACTCTGTGGCAGAAGCACTCGTACACGCCTTCTACCATCTCAGAAACATCCCCTCACTGACTCTGTGGCAGAAGCACTCGTACACGCCTTCTACCATCTCAGAAACATCCCCTCACTCTGACTCTGTGGCAGAAGCACTCGTACACGCCTTCTACCATCTCAGAAACATCCCCTCTCTGACTCTGTGGCAGAAACACTCGTACACGCCTTCTACCATCTCAGAAACATCCCCTCACTCTCTGACTCTGTGGCAGAAGCACTCGTACACGCCTTCATCACATCCCGTCTGGACTACTGCAATGGAGTCCTGTCCGGGGTTCCCAGCTAAACCTGGCCAGACTCCAATACGTCCAGAACTCTGCCGCCAGGCTTCTCACCCGCACTAAGCCATGGCAACACATCACCCCCACCCTCATCACCCCACCCTCATCCACCTCCACTGGCTGCCGGTCAAGTCCCGGATTCACTATAAAACACTCCTCCTCACGTACAAGTCCCTCCATGCCCTCGCCCCCCAGTACTTAACTGACCTCCTACATCCCTACACCCCCTCTCGGAGTCTGCGTCCTCAGACACGGGCCTGCTCTCCATCCCCGCTCACGCCTTCATACTGTGGGTGACAGGGCGTTCAGTGTTGCGGCCCCCACCCTCTGGAATGCACTTCCTCCTGAGATCAGGAACGCTGCCTCACTGGACATCTTCAAATCCTCACTGAAAAGGCACCTGTTCACCGTGGCCTTCGGACCCTAGTCCCTCCCTGTTCACCGTGGCCTTCGGACCCTAGTCCTCTCTGTTCACCGTGGCCTTCGGACCCTAGTCCTCTCCTGTTCACCGTGGCCTTCGGACCCTAGTCCTCACCTGTTCACCGTGGCCTTCGGACCCTAGTCCTCTCTGTTCACCGTGGCCTTCGGACCCTAGTCCTCTCCTGTTCACCGTGGCCTTCGGACCCTAGTCCTCTCCTGTTCACCGTGGCCTTCGGACCCTAGTCCTCTCCTGTCACCGTGGCCTTCGGACCCTAGTCCTCTCCTGTTCACCGTGGCCTTCGGACCCTAGTCCTCTCCTGTTCACCGTGGCCTTCGGACCCTAGTCCTCTCCTGTTCACCGTGGCCTTCACGAGTCCGCTCCCCCGTGGCCTTCGACCCTAGTCCTCTCCTGGTCCCCCGGCTTCCTTTATTTTTATTTTTATTTTTTCTTGTTTTGTTCCGCTCCTCATTGTCTGTTTTGTTTGTCTGTCCACCAGTACAGCGACCTTGGAAAGGCGCTTTATAAATTCCATTTATTATTATTATTATTAAGGGACACCTGTAGACTGAAGGGACACGTTAACACATGTAACTGAAGGACACGTTAACACCTGTAGACTGAAGGGACACGTTAACACCTGTAGACTGAAGGGACACCTGTAGACTGAAGGGACACCTGTAGACTGAAGGGACACGTTAACACCTGTAGACTAAAGGACACCTGTAGACTGAAGGCACGTTAACATCTGTAGACTAAAGGGACACCTGTAGACTGAAGGGACCTGTAGACTGAAGGGACACCTGTAACTGAAGGGACCTGTAGACTGAAGGGACCTTAGACTGAAGGGACACCTGTAGACTGAAGGGACCTGTAGACTGAAGGGACACTGTAGACTGAAGACCTGTAGACTGAAGGGACACCTGTAGACTGAAGGGACACATTAAGTTGTTAAGTTAAGTAAATTCACGCCAGATGCGGCGTTTCGTTGTGGCCGGAGATTTCAACACCGCCAACATGAAGAAGGTTTTGCCAAAATATTACCAACACATCAGCTTCCCGACGCGCGGGGGAAACATACTGGACCATGTTTATTCCCCTTTCCGGAATGGATATAAGGCTCTCCCTCGCCCTCCCTTCGGCAAATCAGACCATATCTCACTACTGTTGTTGCCTGCGTACAAGCAGAAACTTAAAAGGGACAGACCGATAACAAGGACAGTACAACGATGGAGCGAGGAGTCAGATGAGCACTGCAGGATTGCTTTGCATCTACGGATTGGAGTGTGTTTGAGGACAATAACATCAACACACACACGGACACTGTCATCTGCTACATTGGGAAATGCATCGATGACGTGGTACCGAAGGTTTCTGTACGGACATTCCCAAATCAAAAGCCCTGGATAAACGGTGAGGTGCGCGGCAAGCTGAAAGCGCGCACTATCGCGCACACAGCGGGATTTGGAGGAGTACAGGAAGTCTAGGTATGATCTCCGGAGAGCAATTAAAAATGCAAAGAGACAGTACAAAGACAAGGTGGAATCTGACTTCAAAGGCTGTAACACTAGGAATATGTGGGCGGGACTAAGGACAATGACTGACTACAAAGGAGCAGCGGGGGTGCTGCGGGAGTGTCTGCGTGCGCATCTCTCCCAGATGAGCTGAACAGTTTTTTTGCACGCTTTGAGAGCAGCCGGCTGTGGAGGTACAGAGGGACCAGGAGCTACCCCTTTTGTTTTAAAGGGCAGATGTGTGTAAATCCTTTAAAAGGGTTAACCCACACAAGGCTCCTGGACCTGATGGCATCCCTGGCCGTGTTCTCAGGGTGTGTGCAGTTCAGCTGGCAGAGGTGTTCACAGACATCTTCAACAGGTCCCTGCTGCAGTCTGTAGTCCCCACATGTTCAAACACTCCACCATCGTTCCTGTCCCCAAAAAGACAATCATCACCTGCCCCAACGACTACCGCCCAGTAGCACTCACCTCCATCATAATGAAGTGCTTTGAGCGGTTAGTCAAATCATTCATCACCTCCTCCCTCCCTGAATCTCTGGACCCCCTGCAGTTTGCCTACAGAGCAAACAGGTCCACAGACGACGCCATAGCCCTCACCCTCCACACTGCCCTCTCACACCTGGACCCGAAGAACAGGAACACATATGTGAGAATGCTGTTCATTGACTACAGTTCAGCATTCAATACCATTGTGCCCTCCAAGCTGGCCATCAAGCTCAGAGACCTCGGGCTCAACAGCGCCCTCTGTGACTGGATCCTGAACTTCCTGACGGGCAGACCCCAGGCAGTGCGGGTGGGAAACATCACATCCTCCACCCTGATTCTCAACACCGGTGCCCCTCAAGGCTGCGTGCTCAGCCCTCTCCTCTACTCCCTGTTCACCCACGACTGCGTGGCCACACACAGCTCCAACACCATCGTGAAGTTTGCTGATGACACGACCGTCATCGGCCAGATCACAGACGATGACGAGACGGCGTACAGAGAGGAGGTCGAAAACCTGACATCTTGGTGCCAGGATAACAACCTCCATCTCAACATCAGCAAAACAAAGGAGCTGATTGTGGATTACAGGAAGCAGCAGGGAGAGGGACACGCCCCCATCGCCATCAATGGGACTACGGTGGAGAGAGTCAAAAGCTTCAGGTTCCTTGGGGTCCACATCACTGAGGACCTGACATGGTCTCTTCACACCACCACCATCACCAAGAAAGCTCGACAGCGGCTCTTCTTCCTCCGCAGGTTGAGGAGGTTCAAAATGGATTCCAGGATACTCTGCAACTTCTACAGGTGCACGATAGAGAGCATCCTGACCTTCTACAGGTGCACCATAGAGAGCATCCTGACCTTCTACAGGTGCACCATAGAGAGCATCCTGACCTTCTACAGGTGCACCATAGAGAGTATCCTGACCTTCTACAGGTGCACCATAGAGAGTATCCTGACCTTCTACAGGTGCACCATAGAGAGCATCCTGACCTTCTACAGGTGCACCATAGAGAGCATCCTGACCTTCTACAGGTGCACCATAGAGAGCATCCTGACCTTCTACAGGTGCACCATAGAGAGTATCCTCACTGGCAGCATGACGGCCTGGTACGGCAGCTGCACCGACCTCGATCGTAAGGCTTTACAGAGGGTGGTGAAAACTGCACAGCACATCACCAGGACGGAGCTGCCATCCATGGAGGACCTCTACTCCCAGCGGCTCAGGAAGAAATCACTACGGATTATCAAAGACCCCCATCACCCCAGCCACAAACTGTTCTTTCTGTTGCCGTCTGGCAGACGTTACCGCAGCATCCTGGCAAGGACAAGAATATTCGGAGACAGTTTCTTCCCGCGGGCAGTGAGACTGTTAAAAACCTGAACTGTTGAAACAACATCAAACATTCATCTGCTACTCAGTAGTATGTATCTAATATCTAATAATATATATATATCATTCCAATAACTTGTATATAGACTCGTACTGCACTATTCACATCATCACTTTATTTCATTTTTATAACTATTATTATTTTTGTATTGCTCTTGCTCTTATTGTTATTATGTTATTATGTTGCATTGTTGGAGAAGCCTGTGACATAAGATTTTCAACTGCATAATTACTCTGTAGCTATGTCAGATTGACAATAAAGAACCTTGAACCCTGAAGTTATCAAACAGCGTGTTTCTAACCGAGTCCCTGAACGCCTCAGGGGGCCACGCGCTGATCAGGCTGATGAGATTCACCTGGGCGCGCGCTCTCTGCTCCGAGAGAGGACAGTGGATTACCGAAGAGAGAACCTCTAGTACCGGACAGAGGGAACCAGAGAGAGGGAACCGGACAGTACCGGAGAGGACCAGAGTGGACCAGAGTGGACCAGAGTGAAGACCGGAGAGGACCAGAGAGACGACCGGAGAGACTACCGGAGAGAAGTACCGAGAGACGACCGGAGAGAGGACCGGAGAGTAGTACCGGAGAGTAGTACCGGAGAGTAGGACCGGAGAGTAGGACCGGAGAGAGGACCGGAGAGTAGTACCGGAGAGTAGTACCGGTGTTTATCTGAGTCCCGTCGAGCCCCCGGGATGCAGAAAGGTCTGAAGAAGTACTTCGTCAACATGGACGAGTACCTGTGCAGCCTGGGTCTGTACCGGAAGATGTGGCGCGAGACGCGTCCAGCCTGTTCCGAGCCGTGTCCGAGCAGGTGAGGAGCGGGCGAAACCGGGATAAACGGGATAAAGCCAATTTAAAAAACAAAACATGATAAAGCTAACCATGATAAAGCTAACCACGCTAAGGCTAACCATGCTAAGGCTAATTAAAAAAACGAAAAAAACATGCGAAAGCTAACCATGTTAATGCTAACTATAATAAAGCTAGCTATGCTAAAGCTAATCGGGCGAAAGCTAGCTATGCTAATGCAAACCGGGCGAAAGCTAGCTATGCTAAAGCTAACCGGGCTTAAGCTAGCTATGCTAAAGCAAACCGGGCTTAAGCTAGCTATGCTAAAACAACCGGCTTAAGCTAGCTATGCTAAAGCAAACCAGGCTTAAGCTAGCAGCTGTCATGAATTCACTTTTTAAATGAAGATTTTTTTCTGTAAAACAAAATATAATGAAAATATCATCTGCCTCTTTTGGTTTGACTTTGAAACTCATTATTTAGGATTGGAAATAAAATTGGAGAAACAAAAGTGAACTTTATGATTTTATAAAGATTAATTTGACTCATATTAATTTGACTCATTATATTAATTTGACTCATTATATTATTTGACTCACTGAAGTTTAATGGATATGCAATTAACTAGATGGTTGTGTTTTCAGGAGCACGAGGATTTCAAGCTACACGCTAACCTGTGTGTGTGTGTGTGTGTGTGTGTGTGTGTGTGTGTGTAGCTGTATTACTCTCAGAACTACCATCACAGGATCCGTCAGGAATGTGCCGACTACATGAGAACCAACAGATGCAACTTTGAGCCAGTGAGTAACAGGCAGAGAAATGAAATGCTAACGTGCTAAGCTAACTAACGATGTGTTCTTTTCTCTTCCAGTTTGTTGAAGGTTCGTTTGAGAAATATCTGCAGCGTCTGGAGGACCCGAAGGTGAGCTGCTGTGACCTTTGACCCTGTGTGTGTAGCTGATGGTGTGACAGCAGGTGTGTGTAGCTGATGGTGTGTGTAGCTGATGGTGTGTGTGACAGCAGGTGTGTGTAGCTGATGGTGTGTGTAGCTGATGGTGTGTGTGACAGCAGGTGTGTGTAGTTGATGGTGTGTGTAGCTGATGGTGTGACAGCAGATGTGTGACAGCAGGTGTGTGTAGCTGATGGTGTGTGACAGCAGGTGTGTGTAGCTGATGGTGTGTGACAGCAGGTGTGTGTAGCTGATGGTTGTGACAGCAGGTGTGTGTAGCTGATGGTGTGTGTAGCTGATGGTGTGACAGCAGGTGTGTGTAGCTGATGGTGTGTGACAGCAGGTGTGTGTAGCTGATGGTGTGTGTAGCTGATGGTGTGACAGCAGGTGTGTGTAGCTGATGGTGTGTGACAGCAGGTGTGTGTAGCTGATGGTGTGTGTAGCTGATGGTGTGACAGCAGGTGTGTGTAGCTGATGGTGTGTGAGCAGGTGTGTGACAGCAGGTGTGTGTAGCTGATGGTGTGACAGCAGGTGTGTGTAGCTGATGGTGTGTGACAGCAGGTGTGTGTAGCTGATGGTGTGTGACAGCAGGTGTGTAGCTGATGGTGTGTGACAGCAGGTGTGTGTAGCTGATGGTGTGACAGCAGGTGTGTGACAGCAGGTGTGTGTAGCTGATGGTGTGTGACAGCAGGTGTGTGTAGCTGATGGTGTGTGACAGCAGGTGTGTGTAGCTGATAGTGTGTGTAGCTGATGGTGTTGACAGCAGGTGTGTGTAGCTGATGGTGTGTGACAGCAGGTGTGTAGCTGATGGTGTGTGACAGCAGGTGTTGTAGCTGATGGTGTGTGACAGCAGGTGTGTGTAGCTGATAGTGTTGACAGCAGGTGTGTGTAGCTGATGGTGTGTGACAGCAGGTGTGTGTAGCTGATGGTGGACAGCAGGTGTGTGTAGCTGATGGTGTGACAGCAGGTGTGTGTGTCAGCTGGTGTGTGTAGCTGATGGTGTGTGACAGCAGGTGTGTGTAGCTGATGGTGTGTGACAGCAGGTGTGTGTGTCAGCTGGTGTGTGTAGCTGATGGTGTGTGAGCAGGTGTGTGTGTGACAGCTGGTGGTGTGTGACAGCTGGTGTGTGTAGCTGATGGTGTGTGAGCAGGTGTGTGTGTGTGTGTGTGTAGCTGATGGTGTGTGAGCAGGTGTGTGTGTGTGTGTAGCTGATGGTGTGTGTAGCTGATGGTGTGTGAGCAGGTGTGTGTGTAGCTGATGGTGTTGTGTAGCTGATGGTGTGTGAGCAGGTGTGTGTAGCTGATTGTGTGAGCAGGTGTGTGTGTGTGTAGCTGATGGTGTGTGTAGCTGATGGTGTGTGACAGCAGGTGTGTGTAGCTGATGGTGTGTGAGCAGGTGTGTGTAGCTGATGGTGTGTGTAGCTGATGGTGTGTGTGAGCAGGTGTGTGTAGCTGATGGTGTGGTGTGTGTGAGCTGATGGTGTGTGAGCAGGTGTGTGTGTGTAGCTGATGGTGTGTGAGCAGGTGTGTGTAGCTGATGGTGTGAGCAGGTGTGTGTAGCTGATGGTGTGTGTGTAGCTGATGGTGTGTGACAGCAGGTGTGTGTAGCTGATGGTGTGTGACAGCAGGTGTGTGTAGCTGATGGTGTGTGAGCAGGTGTGTGTGTGTATAGCTGATGGTGTGTGTGACAGCAGGTGTATAGCTGATGGTGTGTGAGCAGGTGTGTGTGTGTAGCTGATGGTGTGTGACAGCAGGTGTGTGTAGCTGATGGTGTGTGACAGCAGGTGTGTGTAGCTGATGGTGTGTGAGCAGGTGTGTGTAGCTGATGGTGTGTGAGCAGGTGTGTGTATAGCTGATGGTGTGTGACAGCAGGTGTATGTAGCTGATGGTGTGTGACAGCAGTGTGTGTAGCTGATGGTGTGTGACAGCAGGTGTGTGTGTATAGCTGATGGTGTGTGACAGCAGTGTGTGTAGCTGATGGTGTGTGACAGCAGGTGTGTGTGTATAGCTGATGGTGTGTGACAGCAGGTGTGTGTGTATAGCTGATGGTGTGTGAGCAGGTGTGTGTAGCTGATGGTGTGTGACAGCAGGTGTGTGTAGCTGATGGTGTGACAGCAGGTGTGTGTAGCTGATGGTGTGTGACAGCAGGTGTGTGTAGCTGATGGTGTGTGACAGCAGGTGTGTGTAGCTGATGGTGTGTGAGCAGGTGTGTGTAGCTGATGGTGTGTGAGCAGGTGTGTGTGTATAGCTGATGGTGTGTGACAGCAGGTGTATGTAGCTGATGGTGTGTGACAGCAGGTGTGTGTAGCTGATGGTGTGTGACAGCAGGTGTGTGTGTGTATAGCTGATGGTGTGTGACAGCAGGTGTGTGTAGCTGATGGTGTGTGACAGCAGGTGTGTGTGTATAGCTGATGGTGTGTGACAGCAGGTGTGTGTGTGTATAGCTGATGGTGTGTGAGCAGGTGTGTGTGTAGCTGATGGTGTGACAGCAGTGTGTGTAGCTGATGGTGTGTGACAGCAGGTGTGTGTAGCTGATGGTGTGTGACAGCATGTGTGTGTATAGCTGATGGTGTGTGACAGCAGGTGTGTGTGTGTATAGCTGATGGTGTGTGAGCAGGTGTGTGTGTAGCTGATGGTGTGTCAGCAGTGTTGTGTAGCTGATGGTGTGTGACAGCAGTGTATAGCTGATGGTGTGTGACAGCAGGTGTGTGTAGCTGATGGTGTGTGACAGCAGGTGTGTGTGTGTATAGCTGATGGTGTGACAGCAGGTGTGTGTAGCTGATGGTGTGTCAGCAGGTGTGTGTAGCTGATGGTGTGTGACAGCAGTGTGTGTAGCTGATGGTGTGTCAGCAGGTGTGTGTAGCTGATGGTGTGTGTCAGCAGGTGTGTGACGGCAGGTGTGTTTTCAGGAGACGGTGGGTC
>JAAOOA010003035.1:0-7500 GCA_012861695.1 Trematomus loennbergii | reverse complement strand
AGAAGGGGTCTCTGCGTTAGTGAAGGGGTCTCTGCGTTAGTGAAGGGGTCTCTGCGTTAGAGAAGGGGTCTCTGCGTTAGTGAAGGGGTCTCTGCGTTAGTGAAGGGGTCTCTGCGTTAGTGAAGGGGTCTCTGCGTTAGTGAAGGGGTCTCTGCGTTAGAGAAGGGGTCTCTGCGTTAGAGAAGGGGTCTCTGCGTTAGTGAAGGGGTCTCTGCGTTAGAGAAGGGGTCTCTGCGTCCAGAACAGATCACTGGAAGACTCGTTCTGTGTCCTCAGAGATGCAGAAGACGGACTACATGGTGTTTGCAGGGAGGCAGTACTTCCTGGGAGACAAGTGTCAGGTAAAACTGATCCACATCACTACAGCTGGTGAGCACTCAGATGACTGACAGTCAGAGCAGCGCCTGAACGCAGCGCTGTGTGGGTTTCAGGTGCGTCTGGAGCCGAAGGGGAAATTCTACAACGCCTTCATCCAGGAGGTGGGGACGCACGCGGCAGCGGTCACTGTGTTCATCGAGGAGCTGGGAGAGAAGTAAACACCTTTATTCACCTCATGTAGCCCGCCCCTTTCACACCTCACGCAGCCCCGCCCCTTTTCACACCTCCTGCCACAAGGGGAGGGTCCACAGAGCGGACATTTAGAAAGACAACCAGAGACCACTTTACCGGTCAGATGTTTAGATAGCTAATATCAGCTGTTTAAGGTTAGCTAAGAGTGTCCTGACCTCAGACCACTTGACCTCAGACCAGCTGACCTCAGACCACCTGACCTGAGACCAGCTGACCTGAGACCAGCTGAGACCACCTGACCTGAGACCAGCTGAGACCAGCTGACCTGAGACCAGCTGAGACCACCTGACCTCAGACCAGCTGACCTGAGACCAGCTGACCTCAGACCAGCTGATCTGAGACCAGCTGACCTGAGACCAGCTGAGACCACCTGACCTGAGACCACTTGACCTCAGACCAGCTGACCTCAGACCACCTGACCTGAGACCAGCTGACCTGAGACCAGCTGACCTGAGACCAGCTGACCTGAGACCAGCTGAGACCAGCTGACCTGAGGAGACCAGCTGACCTGAGACCAGCTGAGACCACCTGACCTGAGACCAGCTGAGACCAGCTGACCTGAGACCAGCTGACCTGAGACCAGCTGACCTGAGACCAGCTGACCTGAGACCAGCTGAGACCACCTGACCTGAGACCACTTGACCTCAGACCAGCTGACTTCAGACCAGCTGACTTCAGACCAGCTGACTTCAGACCAGCTGACCGCTGACCTGAGACCAGCTGAGACCACCTGACCTGAGACCACTTGACCTCAGACCAGCTGACCTGAGACCAGCTGACCTCAGACCAGCTGACCTGAGACCAGCTGCCTCAGACCAGCTGACCTGAGACCACCTGGTCAATCAATCAATCAATGTTTATTTATATAGCCCAATATCACAAATGTTACATGTGTCTCAGTGGACCTCACATAGGGGGGTCCTCACCTCCTCTAGGGGGGTCCTCACCTCCTCTAGGGGGGTCCGGGGGCAAGCTCCCCCGGAAAGATTTTTTTTTAAATATTGAAGTTCAAAGCATCAATCTGGTGCACTGTGAGAGCAACATGGAGACCTCTCTCAACATGAGAGATCCATGGAGACCTCTCTCAATATGAGAGATCCATGGAGACCTCTCTCAATATGAGAGATCCATGGAGACCTCTCTCAATATGAGAGATCTATGGAGACCTCTCTCAATATGAGAGATCCATGGAGACCTCTCTCAATATGAGAGATCTAGGAGACCTCTCTCATGTTGAGAGAGGTCTCCATGGAGACCTCTCTCAACATGAGAGATCCATGGAGACCTCTCTCAACATGAGAGATCTATGGAGACCTCTCTCAACATGAGAGATCTATGGAGACCTCTCTCAACATGAGAGATCTATGGAGACCTCTCTCAACATGAGAGATCTATGGAGACCTCTCTCAACATGAGAGATCTATGGAGACCTCTCTCAACATGAGAGATCCATGGAGACCTCTCTCAATATGAGAGATCCATGGAGACCTCTCTCAATATGAGAGATCTATGGAGACCTCTCTCAATATGAGAGATCTATGGAGACCTCTCTCAATTGAGAGATCTATGGAGACCTCTCTCAACATGAGAGATCCATGGAGACCTCTCTCATGTTGAGAGAGGTCTCCATGGATCTCTCAATATGAGAGATCCATGGAGACCTCTCTCAACATGAGAGATCTATGGAGACCTCTCTCAATATGAGAGATCCATGGAGACCTCTCTCAACATGAGAGATCCATGGAGATCTCTCAACATGAGAGATCCATGGAGACCTCTCTCATGTTGAGAGAGGTCTCCATGGATCTCTCAATATGAGAGATCCATGGAGACCTCTCTCAACATGAGAGATCTATGGAGACCTCTCTCAATATGAGAGATCCATGGAGACCTCTCTCAACATGAGAGATCCATGGAGACCTCTCTCAACATGAGAGATCCATGGAGACCTCTCTCAACATGAGAGATCCATGGAGACCCTCTCAACATGAGAGATCCATGGAGACCTCTCTCAACATGAGAGATCTATGGAGACCTCTCTCAACATGAGAGATCTATGGAGACCTCTCTCAATATGAGAGATCCATGGAGACCTCTCTCAACATGAGAGATCTATGGAGACCTCTCTCAATATGAGAGATCTATGGAGACCTCTCTCAACATGAGAGATCTATGGAGACCTCTCTCAACATGAGAGATCCATGGAGACCTCTCTCAACATGAGAGATCTATGGAGACCTCTCTCAACATGAGAGATCCATGGAGACCTCTCTCAACATGAGAGATCTATGGAGACCTCTCTCAATATGAGAGATCCATGGAGACCTCTCTCAACATGAGAGATCTATGGAGACCTCTCTCAACATGAGAGATCCATGGAGACCTCTCTCAACATGAGAGATCTATGGAGACCTCTCTCAACATGAGAGATCCATGGAGACCTCTCTCAATATGAGAGATCTATGGAGACCTCTCTCAACATGAGAGATCTATGGAGACCTCTCTCAACATGAGAGATCTATGGAGACCTCTCTCACATGAGAGATCTATGGAGACCTCTCTCAACATGAGAGATCTATGGAGACCTCTCTCAACATGAGAGATCCATGGAGACCTCTCTCAACATGAGAGATCTATGGAGACCTCTCTCAACATGAGAGATCTATGGAGACCTCTCTCAATATGAGAGATCCATGGAGACCTTCTCATGTTGAGAGAGGTCTCCATGGAGACCTCTCTCAACATGAGAGATCTATGGAGACCTCTCTCAACATGAGAGATCCATGGAGACCTCTCTCAATATGAGAGATCTATGGAGACCTCTCTCAACATGAGAGATCCATGGAGACCTCTCTCAACATGAGAGATCTATGGAGACCTCTCTCAACATGAGAGATCCATGGAGACCTCTCTCAACATGAGAGATCTATGGAGACCTCTCTCAACATGAGAGATCTATGGAGACCTCTCTCAACATGAGAGATCTATGGAGACCTCTCTCAACATGAGAGATCTATGGGACCTCTCTCAACATGAGAGATCTATGGGAGACCTCTCTCAACATGAGAGATCTATGGAGACCTCTCTCAACATGAGAGATCTATGGATACCTCTCTCAACATGAGAGATCCATGGAGACCTCTCTCAACATGAGAGATCTATGGAGACCTCTCTCAACATGAGAGATCTATGGAGACCTCTCTCAACATGAGAGATCTATGGAGACCTCTCTCAACATGAGAGATCCATGGAGACCTCTCTCAACATGAGAGATCTATGGAGACCTCTCTCAATATGAGAGATCTATGGAGACCTCTCTCAATATGAGAGATCTATGGAGACCTCTCTCAACATGAGAGATCCATGGAGACCTCTCTCAACATGAGAGATCTATGGAGACCTCTCTCAACATGAGAGATCTATGGAGACCTCTCTCAACATGAGAGATCTATGGAGACCTCTCTCAACATGAGAGATCCATGGAGACCTCTCTCAACATGAGAGATCTATGGAGACCTCTCTCAATATGAGAGATCTATGGAGACCTCTCTCAACATGAGAGATCTATGGAGACCTCTCTCAACATGAGAGATCTATGGAGACCTCTCTCAACATGAGAGATCCATGGAGACCTCTCTCAACATGAGAGATCCATGGAGACCTCTCTCAACATGAGAGATCTATGGAGACCTCTCTCAACATGAGAGATCTATGGAGACCTCTCTCAACATGAGAGATCTATGGAGACCTCTCTCAACATGAGAGATCTATGGAGACCTCTCTCAACATGAGAGATCCATGGAGACCTCTCTCAACATGAGAGATCTATGGAGACCTCTCTCAATATGAGAGATCCATGGAGACCTCTCTCATGTTGAGAGAGGTCTCCATGGAGACCTCTCTCAACATGAGAGATCTATGGAGACCTCTCTCAACATGAGAGATCTAGGAGACCTCTCTCAACATGAGAGATCCATGGAGACCTCTCTCAACATGAGAGATCTATGGAGACCTCTCTCAATATGAGAGTCCATGGAGACCTCTCTCATGTTGAGAGAGGTCTCCATGGAGACCTCTCTCAACATGAGAGATCTATGGAGACCTCTCTCAACATGAGAGATCCATGGAGACTCTCTCAATATGAGAGATCTATGGAGACCTCTCTCAACATGAGAGATCCATGGAGACCTCTCTCAACATGAGAGATCTATGGAGACCTCTCTCAACATGAGAGATCTATGGAGACCTCTCTCAATATGAGAGATCCATGGAGACCTCTCTCAACATGAGAGATCTATGGAGACCTCTCTCAACATGAGAGATCTATGGAGACCTCTCTCAACATGAGAGATCTATGGAGACCTCTCTCAATATGAGAGATCTATGGAGACCTCTCTCAACATGAGAGATCTATGGAGACCTCTCTCAACATGAGAGATCTATGGAGACCTCTCTCAATATGAGAGATCCATGGAGACCTCTCTCAACATGAGAGATCTATGGAGACCTCTCTCAATATGAGAGATCTATGGAGACCTCTCTCAACATGAGAGATCTATGGAGACCTCTCTCAACATGAGAGATCTATGGAGACCTCTCTCAACATGAGAGATCTATGGAGACCTCTCTCAACATGAGAGATCCATGGAGACCTCTCTCAATATGAGAGATCCATGGAGACCTCTCTCAACATGAGAGATCTATGGAGACCTCTCTCAATATGAGAGATCTATGGAGACCTCTCTCAATATGAGAGATCTATGGAGACCTCTCTCAACATGAGAGATCCATGGAGACCTCTCTCATGTTGAGAGAGGTCTCCATGGATCTCTCAATATGAGAGATCCATGGAGACCTCTCTCAACATGAGAGATCTATGGAGACCTCTCTCAATATGAGAGATCCATGGAGACCTCTCTCAACATGAGAGATCCATGGAGACCTCTCTCAACATGAGAGATCTATGGAGACCTCTCTCAATATGAGAGATCCATGGAGACCTCTCTCAACATGAGAGATCTATGGAGACCTCTCTCAACATGAGAGATCCATGGAGACCTCTCTCAACATGAGAGATCTATGGAGACCTCTCTCAATATGAGAGATCCATGGAGACCTCTCTCAACATGAGAGATCCATGGAGACCTCTCTCAACATGAGAGATCTATGGAGACCTCTCTCATATGAGAGATCTATGGAGACCTCTCTCAACATGAGAGATCTATGGAGACCTCTCTCAACATGAGAGATCCATGGAGACCTCTCTCAACATGAGAGATCTATGGAGACCTCTCTCAATATGAGAGATCCATGGAGACCTCTCTCAACATGAGAGAGGTCTCCATGGAGACCTCTCTCAATATGAGAGATGGAGAACCTCTCTCAACATGAGAGATCTATGGAGACCTCTCTCAACATGAGAGATCTATGGAGACCTCTCTCAACATGAGAGATCTATGGAGACCTCTCTCAACATGAGAGATCTATGGAGACCTCTCTCAACATGAGAGATCTATGGAGACCTCTCTCAACATGAGAGATCCATGGAGACCTCTCTCAACATGAGAGATCTATGGAGACCTCTCTCAATATGAGAGATCCATGGAGACCTCTCTCAATATGAGAGATCCATGGAGACCTCTCTCAACATGAGAGATCCATGGAGACCTCTCTCAATATGAGAGATCCATGGAGACCTCTCTCAATATGAGAGATCCATGGAGACCTCTCTCAATATGAGAGATCCATGGAGACCTCTCTCAATATGAGAGATCCATGGAGACCTCTCTCAATATGAGAGATCCATGGAGACCTCTCTCAATATGAGAGATCCATGGAGACCTCTCTCAATATGAGAGATCCATGGAGACCTCTCTCAATATGAGAGATCCATGGAGACCTCTCTCAATATGAGAGATCCATGGAGACCTCTCTCAACATGAGAGATCCATGGAGACCTCTCTCAATATGAGAGATCCATGGAGACCTCTCTCAATATGAGAGATCCATGGAGACCTCTCTCAATATGAGAGATCCATGGAGACCTCTCTCAATATGAGAGATCCATGGAGACCTCTCTCAACATGAGAGATCCATGGAGACCTCTCTCAATATGAGAGATCCATGGAGACCTCTCTCAATATGAGAGATCCATGGAGACCTCTCTCAATATGAGAGATCCATGGAGACCTCTCTCAATATGAGAGATCCATGGAGACCTCTCTCAATATGAGAGATCCATGGAGACCTCTCTCATATGAGAGATCTATGGAGACCTCTCTCAACATGAGAGATCCATGGAGACCTCTCTCAACATGAGAGATCCATGGAGACCTCTCTCAATATGAGAGATCCATGGAGACCTCTCTCAATATGAGAGATCCATGGAGACCTCTCTCAATATGAGAGATCTATGGAGACCTCTCTCAACATGAGAGATCCATGGAGACCTCTCTAACATGAGAGATCCATGGAGACCCTCTCAATATGAGAGATCCATGGAGACCTCTCTTCAATATGAGAGATCTATGGAGACCTCTCTCAACATGAGAGATCCATGGAGACCTCTCTCAACATGAGAGATCCATGGAGACCTCTCTCAATATGAGAGATCCATGGAGACCTCTCTCAACATGAGAGATCTATGGAGACCTCTCTCAACATGAGAGATCCATGGAGACCTCTCTCAACATGAGAGATCTATGGAGACCTCTCTCAACATGAGAGATCTATGGAGACCTCTCTCAACATGAAACACAACTGGAAACAGATTCACTTTTTCTTTATGGATATTTTACAAATCAGCTTTTAAAACTGTATTCTTGTTTTCTGTCAGATAGTATCTCATACCTTTTTCATTTATTCTCTTATTTTTTATAACTATAATGATCATATGAAGGTGTGCCTCGGAGATAATTGTTTACATTAATG
>JAAOOA010003034.1:20000-25697 GCA_012861695.1 Trematomus loennbergii | reverse complement strand
GGTGTGTGTGAGAGACCAGTGAAGTGAGTCAGCCTGCCAACAAGCAGCAGTGTGCTGTCATTTGAAACATATTCCCCCACAGTTTAACACAGTTTTACCTGTGTTTTGAGGCTTCTTTCCTGGGTCAATGTGTCCTCTTTCTCCCCCCTGGGTGTGTGTGAGACCAGTGAAGTGAGTCAGCCTGCCAACAAGCAGCAGTGTGCTGTCATTTGAAACATGTTCCCCACATTTAACACAGTTTTACCTGTGTTTTGAGGCTTCTTTCCTGGGTCAATGTGTCCTCTTTCTCCCCCCTGGGTGTGTGTGAGACCAGTGAAGTGAGTCAGCCTGCCAACAAGCAGCAGTGTGCTGTCATTTGAAACATGTTCCCCCACATTTAACACAGTTTTACCTGTGTTTTGAGGCTTCTTTCCTGGGTCAATGTGTCCTCTTTCTCCCCCCTGGGTGTGTGTGTGAGACCAGTGAAGTGAGTCAGCCTGCCAACAAGCAGCAGTGTGCTGTCATTTGAAACATATTCCCCACAGTTTAACACAGTTTTACCTGTGTTTTGAGGCTTCTTTCCTGGGTCAATGTGTCCTCTTTCTCCCCCCTGGGTGTGTGTGAGACCAGTGAAGTGAGTCAGCCTGCCAACAAGCAGCAGTGTGCTGTCATTTGAAACATGTTCCTCCACACTGTGACTTTTACCTGTGCTTTCGAGCACTCTTTCCTGGGTCAATGTGTCCTCTTTCTCCCCCCTGGGTGTGTGTGTGAGACCAGTGAAGTGAGTCAGCCTGCCAACAAGCAGCAGTGTGCTGTCATTTGAAACATGTTCCCCCACATTTAACACAGTTTTACCTGTGTTTTGAGGCTTCTTTCCTGGGTCAATGTGTCCTCTTTCTCCCCCCTGGGTGTGTGTGTGAGACCAGTGAAGTGAGTCAGCCTGCCAACAAGCAGCAGTGTGCTGTCATTTGAAACATGTTCCTCCACACTGTGACTCTGCTGTAGCCAGCTTTCGAGCACTCTTTCCTGGGTAAATGTGTCCTCTTTCTCCCCCCCCTGGGTGTGTGTGAGACAAGTGAAGTGAGTCAGCCTGCCAACAAGCAGCAGTGTGCTGTCATTTGAAACATGTTCCCCCACACTTTAACACAGTTTTACCTGTGTTTTGAGGCTTCTTTCCTGGGTCAATGTGTCCTCTTTCTCCCCCCTGGGTGTGTGTGAGACCAGTGAAGTGAGTCAGCCTGCCAACAAGCAGCAGTGTGCTGTCATTTGAAACATATTCCCCACACTGTGACTCTGCTGTACCAGCTTTGAGCTCTTTCCTGGGTCAATGTGTCCTCTTTCTCCCCCCTGGGTGTGTGTGAGACAGTGAAGTGAGTCAGCCTGCCAACAAGCAGCAGTGTGCTGTCATTTGAAACATGTTCCCCACACTTTAACACAGTTTTACCTGTGTTTTGAGCTTCTTTCCTGGGTCAATGTGTCCTCTTTCTCCCCCCTGGTGTGTGTGTGAGACCAGTGAAGTGAGTCAGCCTGCCAACAAGCAGCAGTGTGCTGTCATTTGAAACATGTTCCTCCACACTGTGACTCTGCTGTAGCCAGCTTTCGAGCACTCTTTCCTGGGTAAATGTGTCCTCTTTCTCCCCCCCCTGGGTGTGTGTGAGACAGTGAAGTGAGTCAGCCTGCCAACAAGCAGCAGTGTGCTGTCATTTGAAACATGTTCCCCCACACTTTAACACAGTTTTACCTGTGTTTTGAGGCTTCTTTCCTGGGTCAATGTGTCCTCTTTCTCCCCCCTGGGTGTGTGTGGAGACCAGTGAAGTGAGTCAGCCTGCCAACAAGCAGCAGTGTGCTGTCATTTGAAACATGTTCCTCCACACTGTGACTCTGCTGTAGCCAGCTTTCGAGCACTCTTTCCTGGGTAAATGTGTCCTCTTTCTCCCCCCCCTGGGTGTGTGTGAGACAAGTGAAGTGAGTCAGCCTGCCAACAAGCAGCAGTGTGCTGTCATTTGAAACATGTTCCCCACACTTTAACACAGTTTTACCTGTGTTTTGAGGCTTCTTTCCTGGGTCAATGTGTCCTCTTTCTCCCCCCTGGGTGTGTGTGTGAGACCAGTGAAGTGAGTCAGCCTGCCAACAAGCAGCAGTGTGCTGTCATTTGAAACATGTTCCTCCACACTGTGACTCTGCTGTACCAGCTTTGAGCTTCTTTCCTGGGTAAATGTGTCCTCTTTCCCCCCCCTGGGTGTGTGTGAGACAGTGAAGTGAGTCAGCCTGCCAACAAGCAGCAGTGTGCTGTCATTTGAAACATGTTCCCCACACTTAACACAGTTTTACCTGTGTTTTGAGGCTTCTTTCCTGGGTCAATGTGTCCTCTTTCTCCCCCCTGGGTGTGTGTGTGAGACAGTGAAGTGAGTCAGCCTGCCAACAAGCAGCAGTGTGCTGTCATTTGAAACATGTTCCCCCACACTTTAACACAGTTTTACCTGTGTTTTGAGGCTTCTTTCCTGGGTCAATGTGTCCTCTTTCTCCCCCCTGGGTGTGTGTGTGAGACCAGTGAAGTGAGTCAGCCTGCCAACAAGCAGCAGTGTGCTGTCATTTGAAACATATTCCCCCACAGTTTAACACAGTTTTACCTGTGTTTTGAGGCTTCTTTCCTGGGTCAATGTGTCCTCTTTCTCCCCCCTGGGTGTGTGTGAGAGACCAGTGAAGTGAGTCAGCCTGCCAACAAGCAGCAGTGTGCTGTCATTTGAAACATGTTCCCCACACTTACACTTTTACCTGTGTTTTCGAGCTCTTTCCTGGGTAAATGTGTCCTCTTTCTCCCCCCTGGGTGTGTGTGTGAGACAGTGAAGTGAGTCAGCCTGCCAACAAGCAGCAGTGTGCTGTCATTTGAAACATGTTCCCCACACTGTACCTGTGTTTTGAGGCTTCTTTCCTGGGTCAATGTGTCCTCTTTCTCCCCCCTGGGTGTGTGTGAGACCAGTGAAGTGAGTCAGCCTGCCAACAAGCAGCAGTGTGCTGTCATTTGAAACATGTTCCCCACACTTTAACACAGTTTTACCTGTGTTTTGAGCTTCTTTCCTGGGTCAATGTGTCCTCTTTCTCCCCCCTGGGTGTGTGTGAGACAGTGAAGTGAGTCAGCCTGCCAACAAGCAGCAGTGTGCTGTCATTTGAAACATGTTCCCCCACACTTTAACACAGTTTTACCTGTGTTTTGAGGCTTCTTTCCTGGGTCAATGTGTCCTCTTTCTCCCCCCTGGGTGTGTGTGAGAGACCAGTGAAGTGAGTCAGCCTGCCAACAAGCAGCAGTGTGCTGTCATTTGAAACATGTTCCCCCACACTTTAACACAGTTTTACCTGTGTTTTGAGGCTTCTTTCCTGGGTCAATGTGTCCTCTTTCTCCCCCCTGGGTGTGTGTGTGAGACCAGTGAAGTGAGTCAGCCTGCCAACAAGCAGCAGTGTGCTGTCATTTGAAACATGTTCCTCCACACTGTGACTCTGCTGTAGCCAGCTTTCGAGCACTCTTTCCTGGGTAAATGTGTCCTCTTTCTCCCCCCCCTGGGTGTGTGTGAGACAAGTGAAGTGAGTCAGCCTGCCAACAAGCAGCAGTGTGCTGTCATTTGAAACATGTTCCCCACACTTTAACACAGTTTTACCTGTGTTTTGAGGCTTCTTTCCTGGGTCAATGTGTCCTCTTTCTCCCCCCTGGGTGTGTGTGAGAGACCAGTGAAGTGAGTCAGCCTGCCAACAAGCAGCAGTGTGCTGTCATTTGAAACATATTCCCCCACAGTTTAACACAGTTTTACCTGTGTTTTGAGGCTTCTTTCCTGGGTCAATGTGTCCTCTTTCTCCCCCCTGGGTGTGTGTGTGAGACCAGTGAAGTGAGTCAGCCTGCCAACAAGCAGCAGTGTGCTGTCATTTGAAACATGTTCCTCCACACTGTGACTCTGCTGTAGCCAGCTTTCGAGCACTCTTTCCTGGGTAAATGTGTCCTCTTTCTCCCCCCCCTGGTGTGTGTGTGAGACAAGTGAAGTGAGTCAGCCTGCCAACAAGCAGCAGTGTGCTGTCATTTGAAACATGTTCCCCACACTTAACACTTTTACCTGTGTTTTGAGGCTCTTTCCTGGGTCAATGTGTCCTCTTTCTCCCCCCTGGTGTGTGTGTGTGAGACCAGTGAAGTGAGTCAGCCTGCCAACAAGCAGCAGTGTGCTGTCATTTGAAACATGTTCCCCACACTGTGACTCTTGTAGCCAGCTTTCGAGCACTCTTTCCTGGGTAAATGTGTCCTCTTTCTCCCCCCCTGGGTGTGTGTGAGACAAGTGAAGTGAGTCAGCCTGCCAACAAGCAGCAGTGTGCTGTCATTTGAAACATGTTCCTCCACACTGTGACTATGCTGTGGCCAGCTTTCGAGCACTCTTTCCTGGGTCAATGTGTCCTCTTTCTCCCCCCCCTGGGTGTGTGTGAGACAAGTGAAGTGAGTCAGCCTGCCAACAAGCAGCAGTGTGCTGTCATTTGAAACATGTTCCCCCACACTTTAACACAGTTTTACCTGTGTTTTGAGGCTTCTTTCCTGGGTCAATGTGTCCTCTTTCTCCCCCCTGGGTGTGTGTGAGAGACACGTGAAGTGAGTCAGCCTGCCAACAAGCAGCAGTGTGCTGTCATTTGAAACATGTTACCCCACAGTGTGACTATGCTTCTGCCACGTTTCGAGCACTCTTTCCTGGGTCGAAAAGACATGTGCTGTAACCTGGTTCTCTCCCAGTACTGGGTACTAGTCAATGCCACTATCACCACCACATTTAAACCAGATGAAGTGGTAGTTATCCGGGGTGCTGCAGAGTCTTTTTCAGGCTCCTCTCCACAATTGTCCCCCTAAAATGATTTTAAATCATTATTTTTGCATTTAAATGCATGTATTCTATCATTTATATGGTTCCCCAACACAATGCACATAGTCTGGAGCTCACTGGGGTCCTGCATATCATTTAATCAGGCGTTTTAACACTTTTTCCCATGAAAATGATTTTTAATCACTATCATGGGGCTATGAAAATAAAATTCCCGGTAATGCAGAGCACAAGTGCACCTTTTACTATTTAAATGTATTTGTATTATATATATTTGGGCTAGAAAGGGGACCTCTCTGGGTGATTTAGTCAGTTTATGGAGCTTTGCCCACAAATCCTGGATGATCCAGGCCGAATTTGGGTGCTCATAGGCGGCCTGCCAGGCGTCCCCACCCGTGGAAAGCAAAAAAAAGTGAAGAAAACGCTTAATTATATCTTAAAACAGAGTCATTTTTAAGGCTCCTCTCCACAATTGTCCCCCTAAAATGATTTTAAATCATTATTTTTGCATTTGAATGCATTTATTCTATCATTTATATGGTTCCCCAACACAATGCACATAGTCTGGAGCTCACTGGGGTCCTGCATATAATTGAATCAGGCGTTTTAACACTTTTTCCCATGAAAATGATTTTTAATCACTATCATGGGGCTATGAAAATAAAATTCCGGGTAATGCAGAGCACAAGTGCACCTTTTACTATTTAAATGTATTTGTATTATATATATTTGGGCTAGGTAGGGGACCTCTCTGGGTGATTTAGTCAGTTTATGGATTTTTTCCCACAAATCCTGGATGATCCAGGCCGAATTTGGGTGCTCATAGGCGGCCTGCCAGGCGCCCCCACCCGTGGAGCAAAAAAAAAGTGAAGAA
>JAAOOA010003034.1:0-10000 GCA_012861695.1 Trematomus loennbergii | reverse complement strand
CTCCTGGATTTAAAAAAAGCTTACAGCACCGGGTATTCCCAGGCGGTCTCCCATCCAAGTACTGACCCGGCCCGACCCTGCTTGGCTTCCGAGATCGGACGAGATCGGGCGTGCTCAGGGTGGTATGGCCGTAAGCAAAGAGTTTGGAGGGATATTGGCTTCCTATAGCTGGGTGTCAGAGAGGGGTTGTAGGTTGTCCCAGTTTGGGTGCTGAAAGGCGGACTGCCCACCTCCATGTCGATGCCCAGCAGCTGGGGGGGGGTGGGCCTGCTGAAGGTCCCAGGCCGTGCTGTGAGCCTTTCTCCCCCGCTTCAGCGCCTGGGCGCTCTCTCCGGGGTCCTGGAGAGTCATTTCCAGCCTTCTCTCTGCACTTTTTCGGGGGAATGCTCCTCTCCTCATTGATTCAAACAGATTCAGCAGTTTCTAACAAGACTTTAGCCCCGATCAGAGCCCTGTTTTCTCAAATCGTATTTTCAGAATCTGACCCTCTGCCGTAACTCCGCTCCCCGAGGTCCTAGAGACTCGGCGATAGTACCGTTGGATGCGGGGTACGTGGAAATGGGGGGGTACAACAAAAGCCTGAACCGAACAGAGCTTGTTATCAAAAGTTATGGATTAGTAGCAAGATTTCACAATGGAGCTCTCCGAGGTGCTGGAGAGTCATTTTCAGGCTTCTCTCTGCACTGATGCGCCCCCCCCTGTGGGGACACATAGTAACTGCATTAAAACATGTTCCCCCACAGTTTAACACACTTTTACCTGTGTTTTGAGGCTTCTTTCCTGGGTCAATGTGTCCTCTTTCTCCCCCCTGGGTGTGTGTGTGAGACCAGTGAAGTGAGTCAGCCTGCCAACAAGCAGCAGTGTGCTGTCATTTGAAACATGTTCCCCCACAGTTTAACACACTTTTACCTGTGTTTTGAGGCTTCTTTCCTGGGTCAATGTGTCCTCTTTCTCCCCCCCCTGGGTGTGTGTGAGACAAGTGAAGTGAGTCAGCCTGCCAACAAGCAGCAGTGTGCTGTCATTTGAAACATGTTCCTCCACACTGTGACTATGCTGTAGCCAGCTTTCGAGCACTATTTCCTGGGTCAATGTGTCCTCTTTCTCCCCCCTGGGTGTGTGTGTGTGAGACACGTGAAGTGAGTCAGCCTGCCAACAAGCAGCAGTGTGCTGTCATTTGAAACATGTTCCTCCACACTGTGACTATGCTGTAGCCAGCTTTCGAGCACTCTTTCCTGGGTCAATGTGTCCTCTTTCTCCCCCCCCTGGGTGTGTGTGAGACCAGTGAAGTGAGTCAGCCTGCCAACAAGCAGCAGTGTGCTGTCATTTGAAACATGTTCCTCCACAGTTTAACACACTTTTACCTGTGTTTTGAGGCTTCTTTCCTGGGTCAATGTGTCCTCTTTCTCCCCCCTGGGTGTGTGTGAGAGACCAGTGAAGTGAGTCAGCCTGCCAACAAGCAGCAGTGTGCTGTCATTTGAAACATGTTCCCCCACAGTTTAACACACTTTTACCTGTGTTTTGAGGCTTCTTTCCTGGGTCAATGTGTCCTCTTTCTCCCCCCTGGGTGTGTGTGAGAGACAAGTGAAGTGAGTCAGCCTGCCAACAAGCAGCAGTGTGCTGTCATTTGAAACATATTCCCCCACAGTTTAACACAGTTTTACCTGTGTTTTGAGGCTTCTTTCCTGGGTCAATGTGTCCTCTTTCTCCCCCCTGGGTGTGTGTGAGACCAGTGAAGTGAGTCAGCCTGCCAACAAGCAGCAGTGTGCTGTCATTTGAAACATGTTCCCCCACAGTTTAACACACTTTTACCTGTGTTTTGAGGCTTCTTTCCTGGGTCAATGTGTCCTCTTTCTCCCCCCTGGGTGTGTGTGAGAGACCAGTGAAGTGAGTCAGCCTGCCAACAAGCAGCAGTGTGCTGTCATTTGAAACATATTCCCCCACAGTTTAACACAGTTTTACCTGTGTTTTGAGGCTTCTTTCCTGGGTCAATGTGTCCTCTTTCTCCCCCCTGGTGTGTGTGTGAGACCAGTGAAGTGAGTCAGCCTGCCAACAAGCAGCAGTGTGCTGTCATTTGAAACATATTCCCCCACAGTTTAACACAGTTTTACCTGTGTTTTGAGGCTTCTTTCCTGGGTCAATGTGTCCTCTTTCTCCCCCCTGGGTGTGTGTGTGAGACCAGTGAAGTGAGTCAGCCTGCCAACAAGCAGCAGTGTGCTGTCATTTGAAACATGTTCCTCCACAGTTTAACACAGTTTTACCTGTGTTTTGAGGCTTCTTTCCTGGGTCAATGTGTCCTCTTTCTCCCCCCTGGGTGTGTGTGTGAGACCAGTGAAGTGAGTCAGCCTGCCAACAAGCAGCAGTGTGCTGTCATTTGAAACATATTCCCCCACAGTTTAACACAGTTTTACCTGTGTTTTGAGGCTTCTTTCCTGGGTCAATGTGTCCTCTTTCTCCCCCCTGGGTGTGTGTGAGACCAGTGAAGTGAGTCAGCCTGCCAACAAGCAGCAGTGTGCTGTCATTTGAAACATGTTCCCCCACACTTTAACACAGTTTTACCTGTGTTTTGAGGCTTCTTTCCTGGGTCAATGTGTCCTCTTTCTCCCCCCTGGGTGTGTGTGAGAGACCAGTGAAGTGAGTCAGCCTGCCAACAAGCAGCAGTGTGCTGTCATTTGAAACATTCCCCCACAGTTTAACACAGTTTTACCTGTGTTTTGAGGCTTCTTTCCTGGGTCAATGTGTCCTCTTTCTCCCCCCTGGGTGTGTGTGTGAGACCAGTGAAGTGAGTCAGCCTGCCAACAAGCAGCAGTGTGCTGTCATTTGAAACATGTTCCTCCACACTGTGACTCTGCTGTAGCCAGCTTTCGAGCACTCTTTCCTGGGTAAATGTGTCCTCTTTCTCCCCCCCCTGGGTGTGTGTGAGACAAGTGAAGTGAGTCAGCCTGCCAACAAGCAGCAGTGTGCTGTCATTTGAAACATGTTCCCCACACTTTAACACAGTTTTACCTGTGTTTTGAGGCTTCTTTCCTGGGTCAATGTGTCCTCTTTCTCCCCCCTGGTGTGTGTGTGAGACCAGTGAAGTGAGTCAGCCTGCCAACAAGCAGCAGTGTGCTGTCATTTGAAACATGTTCCTCCACACTGTGACTCTGCTGTAGCCAGCTTTCGAGCACTCTTTCCTGGGTAAATGTGTCCTCTTTCTCCCCCCCCTGGGTGTGTGTGAGACAAGTGAAGTGAGTCAGCCTGCCAACAAGCAGCAGTGTGCTGTCATTTGAAACATGTTCCCCCACACTTTAACACAGTTTTACCTGTGTTTTGAGGCTTCTTTCCTGGGTCAATGTGTCCTCTTTCTCCCCCCTGGGTGTGTGTGTGAGACCAGTGAAGTGAGTCAGCCTGCCAACAAGCAGCAGTGTGCTGTCATTTGAAACATGTTCCTCCACACTGTGACTCTGCTGTAGCCAGCTTTCGAGCACTCTTTCCTGGGTAAATGTGTCCTCTTTCTCCCCCCCCTGGGTGTGTGTGAGACAAGTGAAGTGAGTCAGCCTGCCAACAAGCAGCAGTGTGCTGTCATTTGAAACATGTTCCCCCACACTTTAACACAGTTTTACCTGTGTTTTGAGGCTTCTTTCCTGGGTCAATGTGTCCTCTTTCTCCCCCCTGGGTGTGTGTGTGAGACCAGTGAAGTGAGTCAGCCTGCCAACAAGCAGCAGTGTGCTGTCATTTGAAACATGTTCCTCCACACTGTGACTCTGCTGTAGCCAGCTTTCGAGCACTCTTTCCTGGGTAAATGTGTCCTCTTTCTCCCCCCCCTGGGTGTGTGTGAGACAAGTGAAGTGAGTCAGCCTGCCAACAAGCAGCAGTGTGCTGTCATTTGAAACATGTTCCCCCACACTTTAACACAGTTTTACCTGTGTTTTGAGGCTTCTTTCCTGGGTCAATGTGTCCTCTTTCTCCCCCCTGGGTGTGTGTGTGAGACCAGTGAAGTGAGTCAGCCTGCCAACAAGCAGCAGTGTGCTGTCATTTGAAACATGTTCCTCCACACTGTGACTCTGCTGTAGCCAGCTTTCGAGCACTCTTTCCTGGGTAAATGTGTCCTCTTTCTCCCCCCCTGGGTGTGTGTGAGACAAGTGAAGTGAGTCAGCCTGCCAACAAGCAGCAGTGTGCTGTCATTTGAAACATGTTCCCCCACACTTTAACACAGTTTTACCTGTGTTTTGAGGCTTCTTTCCTGGGTCAATGTGTCCTCTTTCTCCCCCCTGGGTGTGTGTGTGAGACCAGTGAAGTGAGTCAGCCTGCCAACAAGCAGCAGTGTGCTGTCATTTGAAACATGTTCCCCACACTGTGACTCTGCTTAGCCAGCTTTCGAGCACTCTTTCCTGGGTAAATGTGTCCTCTTTCTCCCCCCTGGGTGTGTGTGAGACAAGTGAAGTGAGTCAGCCTGCCAACAAGCAGCAGTGTGCTGTCATTTGAAACATGTTCCCCCACACTTTAACACAGTTTTACCTGTGTTTTGAGGCTTCTTTCCTGGGTCAATGTGTCCTCTTTCTCCCCCCTGGGTGTGTGTGAGACCAGTGAAGTGAGTCAGCCTGCCAACAAGCAGCAGTGTGCTGTCATTTGAAACATGTTCCCCCACACTTTAACACAGTTTTACCTGTGTTTTGAGGCTTCTTTCCTGGGTCAATGTGTCCTCTTTCTCCCCCCTGGGTGTGTGTGTGAGACCAGTGAAGTGAGTCAGCCTGCCAACAAGCAGCAGTGTGCTGTCATTTGAAACATATTCCCCCACAGTTTAACACAGTTTTACCTGTGTTTTGAGGCTTCTTTCCTGGGTCAATGTGTCCTCTTTCTCCCCCCTGGGTGTGTGTGAGAGACAAGTGAAGTGAGTCAGCCTGCCAACAAGCAGCAGTGTGCTGTCATTTGAAACATATTCCCCCACAGTTTAACACAGTTTTACCTGTGTTTTGAGGCTTCTTTCCTGGGTCAATGTGTCCTCTTTCTCCCCCCTGGGTGTGTGTGAGACCAGTGAAGTGAGTCAGCCTGCCAACAAGCAGCAGTGTGCTGTCATTTGAAACATGTTCCTCCACACTGCTTGCTGTAGCCAGCTTTCGAGCACTCTTTCCTGGGTAATGTGTCCTCTTTCTCCCCCCTGGGTGTGTGTGAGACAGTGAAGTGAGTCAGCCTGCCAACAAGCAGCAGTGTGCTGTCATTTGAAACATGTTCCCCCACACTTTAACACAGTTTTACCTGTGTTTTGAGGCTTCTTTCCTGGGTCAATGTGTCCTCTTTCTCCCCCCTGGGTGTGTGTGAGAGACCAGTGAAGTGAGTCAGCCTGCCAACAAGCAGCAGTGTGCTGTCATTTGAAACATATTCCCCCACAGTTTAACACAGTTTTACCTGTGTTTTGAGGCTTCTTTCCTGGGTCAATGTGTCCTCTTTCTCCCCCCTGGGTGTGTGTAGAGACCAGTGAAGTGAGTCAGCCTGCCAACAAGCAGCAGTGTGCTGTCATTTGAAACATGTTCCCCCACACTTTAACACAGTTTTACCTGTGTTTTGAGGCTTCTTTCCTGGGTCAATGTGTCCTCTTTCTCCCCCCTGGGTGTGTGTGAGACCAGTGAAGTGAGTCAGCCTGCCAACAAGCAGCAGTGTGCTGTCATTTGAAACATGTTCCTCCACACTGTGACTCTGCTGTAGCCAGCTTTCGAGCACTCTTTCCTGGGTAAATGTGTCCTCTTTCTCCCCCCCCTGGGTGTGTGTGAGACAAGTGAAGTGAGTCAGCCTGCCAACAAGCAGCAGTGTGCTGTCATTTGAAACATGTTCCCCCACTTTAACACAGTTTTACCTGTGTTTTGAGGCTTCTTTCCTGGGTCAATGTGTCCTCTTTCTCCCCCCTGGGTGTGTGTGAGAGACCAGTGAAGTGAGTCAGCCTGCCAACAAGCAGCAGTGTGCTGTCATTTGAAACATATTCCCCCACAGTTTAACACAGTTTTACCTGTGTTTTGAGGCTTCTTTCCTGGGTCAATGTGTCCTCTTTCTCCCCCCTGGGTGTGTGTGAGACCAGTGAAGTGAGTCAGCCTGCCAACAAGCAGCAGTGTGCTGTCATTTGAAACATGTTCCTCCACACTGTGACTCTGCTGTAGCCAGCTTTCGAGCACTCTTTCCTGGGTAAATGTGTCCTCTTTCTCCCCCCCTGGGTGTGTGTGAGACAAGTGAAGTGAGTCAGCCTGCCAACAAGCAGCAGTGTGCTGTCATTTGAAACATGTTCCCCCACACTTTAACACAGTTTTACCTGTGTTTTGAGGCTTCTTTCCTGGGTCAATGTGTCCTCTTTCTCCCCCCTGGGTGTGTGTGAGAGACCAGTGAAGTGAGTCAGCCTGCCAACAAGCAGCAGTGTGCTGTCATTTGAAACATATTCCCCCACAGTTTAACACAGTTTTACCTGTGTTTTGAGGCTTCTTTCCTGGGTCAATGTGTCCTCTTTCTCCCCCCTGGGTGTGTGTGTGTGAGACCAGTGAAGTGAGTCAGCCTGCCAACAAGCAGCAGTGTGCTGTCATTTGAAACATGTTCCTCCACACTGTGACTCTGCTGTAGCCAGCTTTCGAGCACTCTTTCCTGGGTAAATGTGTCCTCTTTCTCCCCCCCCTGGGTGTGTGTGAGACAAGTGAAGTGAGTCAGCCTGCCAACAAGCAGCAGTGTGCTGTCATTTGAAACATGTTCCCCCACACTTTAACACAGTTTTACCTGTGTTTTGAGGCTTCTTTCCTGGGTCAATGTGTCCTCTTTCTCCCCCCTGGGTGTGTGTGAGAGACACGTGAAGTGAGTCAGCCTGCCAACAAGCAGCAGTGTGCTGTCATTTGAAACATGTTACCCCACAGTGTGACTATGCTTCTGCCACGTTTCGAGCACTCTTTCCTGGGTCGAAAAGACATGTGCTGTAACCTGGTTCTCTCCCAGTACTGGGTACTAGTCAATGCCACTATCACCACCACATTTAAACCAGATGAAGTGGTAGTTATCCGGGGTGCTGCAGAGTCTTTTTCAGGCTCCTCTCCACAATTGTCCCCCTAAAATGATTTTAAATCATTATTTTTGCATTTAAATGCATGTATTCTATCATTTATATGGTTCCCCAACACAATGCACATAGTCTGGAGCTCACTGGGGTCCTGCATATCATTTAATCAGGCGTTTTAACACTTTTTCCCATGAAAATGATTTTTAATCACTATCATGGGGCTATGAAAATAAATTCCCGGTAATGCAGAGCACAAGTGCACCTTTTACTATTTAAATGTATTTGTATTATATATATTTGGGCTAGAAAGGGGACCTCTCTGGGTGATTTAGTCAGTTTATGGAGCTTTGCCCACAAATCCTGGATGATCCAGGCCGAATTTGGGTGCTCATAGGCGGCCTGCCAGGCGTCCCCACCCGTGGAAAGCAAAAAAAAGTGAAGAAAACGCTTAATTATATCTTAAAACAGAGTCATTTTTAAGGCTCCTCTCCACAATTGTCCCCCTAAAATGATTTTAAATCATTATTTTTGCATTTGAATGCATTTATTCTATCATTTATATGGTTCCCCAACACAATGCACATAGTCTGGAGCTCACTGGGGTCCTGCATATAATTTAATCAGGCGTTTTAACACTTTTTCCCATGAAAATGATTTTTAATCACTATCATGGGGCTATGAAAATAAAATTCCGGGTAATGCAGAGCACAAGTGCACCTTTTACTATTTAAATGTATTTGTATTATATATATTTGGGCTAGGTAGGGGACCTCTCTGGGTGATTTAGTCAGTTTATGGATTTTTTCCCACAAATCCTGGATGATCCAGGCCGAATTTGGGTGCTCATAGGCGGCCTGCCCGGCGCCCCCACCCGTGGAGCAAAAAAAAAGTGAAGAAAACGCTTAATTATATCTTAAAATAATCAAAAATGAAGTTTTGAAAAATTGTGAAATTTTTTCTAAGTGCCAACGGGAGTAGTGGCCAGGTGTTTGGCGCTTCGGCCCGATTTTTCCCCTTCTCCGATGGTTGGTACAACGGAGAAGGGGAAAAAGTCCCTGGGCTTCATTTCCACTTCTCTGTCAAAAAGATTCATCCATGTTTTTCAGACTACCTTCCGCACGAAATCAGAAACCCAGTTTTTGGGTGGACTCAGAAAAAATACGGCTGTTGGAAATCATGGAAGAATGTATCCGCTCACCAAGCACTCTGAGTGGGCCTCATTTTGTGCCTCAAGACCCCCCAGCCTGGTTCTCCCAACACTTGGAGGAATGCGAGGGCACTTTTGCAGGTGACTCTACCCGATTATGAGGCACTATTTTGGGCCTTATTTTTTACATTTTCCCGGTTCTCCAAATAGTTTAAGGGTGACATTTTGAGCCCTGGAGGAATGCGAGGGCACTTTCCCGGTGACTCTACCCGATTTTGAGGCACTATTTGGGGGTATAATTTTTACATTTTGACCCCTTTCCCCGGTTTTCACCAAAGTTGAGTTGGATGATTTCCTCCATGGAGGAATGTCAGGGGAGTCCGCGGGGGACTCTTGCGGGGTCATGAGGCACTATTTTGGGGTACAATTTTTCCATTTTGACCCCTTTCCCCGGTTCTCACCAAAGTTGAGTTGGATGATTTCCTCCATGGAGGAATGTCAGGGGAGTCCGCGGGGGACTCTTGCGGGGTCATGAGGCCCTATTTTGGGGTACAATTTTTCCATTTTGACCCCTTTCCCCGGTTCTCACCAAAGTTGAGTTGGATGATTTCCTCCATGGAGGAATGTCAGGGGAGTCCGCGGGGGACTCTTGCGGGGTCATGAGGCACTATTTTCGGACACTTTTTTCACATTTTCCCCCCTTTTGCCCGGTTCTTTTTTTTTTCTTTTTTTCCTGTTTTGGCCCGTTTGACCCGGTTCCTTCTCCCGGGGGCACTGCCCGGTCCCGGGTGCCCCCCCAGGGCTCTAGTACAGCCGTTTCACCCCGTACGTTGACGGATTTTGACCATTTTTGCTGCGTTCTCCTCCTCCTCTCCTCTCCTCTCTCCTCTCCTCTCCTCTCACTGATCGAATGGCAAACGTGACCCGCCATCGGAGGGCCTCCGCCGACCCGGCCTCGTGCCGGTGCTCTGGCGGTCGGTTCCTCCGAACTGCGGGTTCGACTCTGATGGCCGGGAGGGTGTGCTGCGTGGGGGTAACCCCGCGTGTCTCTTCCCTCCCGGGCCGGCCGATATGAAGCGAGACCAAGACGAACCGTCTGACTCAGGGGTCCCACCACGGGTCCCGCAGCGGGGTGGAGGTTCCGGGCTGGAACCTCCCCACCTCCGCCGCGGTGCGCCCGGCAAACACTGTTGTTTCTCGAACCCTACACTGTTTCGCCTTGCGGCCTTCGTCGGCTGCGGCACTCAGCAATTGGCCTTGCCCCAGGCCCGGTTCCCCCGGGGACCGGTGCTCGGTGGCTTCACATGATATAGGGTCGACCCTACTTCATCACAGGCTACCTGGTTGATCCTGCCAGTAGCATATGCTTGTCTCAAAGATTAAGCCATGCAAGTCTAAGTACACACGGCCGGTACAGTGAAACTGCGAATGGCTCATTAAATCAGTTATGGTTCCTTTGATCGCTCTAACGTTACTTGGATAACTGTGGCAATTCTAGAGCTAATACATGCCAACGAGCGCTGACCTCCGGGATGCGTGCATTTATCAGACCCAAAACCCATGCGGGGTGCTCTTCGGGGTGCCCCGGCCGCTTTGGTGACTCTAGATAACCTCGAGCCGATCGCTGGCCCTCGTGGCGGCGACGTCTCATTCGAATGTCTGCCCTATCAACTTTCGATGGTACTTTCTGTGCCTACCATGGTGACCACGGGTAACGGGGAATCAGGGTTCGATTCCGGAGAGGGAGCCTGAGAAACGGCTACCACATCCAAGGAAGGCAGCAGGCGCGCAAATTACCCACTCCCGACTCGGGGAGGTAGTGACGAAAAATAACAATACAGGACTCTTTC
>JAAOOA010003033.1:0-27473 GCA_012861695.1 Trematomus loennbergii | reverse complement strand
ATCCAAAATACTTTATTTTCTAGTTTCATCTTTTATGCACAAAAGAGGTATCTTCAGTTTTTCAGTAACCTTCTGAGAGAATTAAGCATAAATCTGTAAAATGTTCAAAACGGCCTGTTTCACTGAAATAGCCTCAAAATCACAAACTGCCATTAAGAGTCACATTCTTAACGAAATCTACTAAAACAAAGTACTTCATGGTAGTGGTCAGCTTTTAAACACAAAAATGTATCCTTCAGTAACCTTTGAGAGAATTAAGCATAAATCTGTCAATGTTCAAAACGGCATTGTTTCACTGAAATAGCGTCAAAATCACAAACTGCCACAAAGAGTCACATTCTTAACGAAATCCAATCCAAAATACTTTATTTTCTAGTTTCTCTTTTATGCACAAAAGAGTATCTTTCAGTATTTTCAGTAACCTTCTGAGAGAATTAAGCATAAATCTGTCAAATGTTCAAAACGGCATTGTTTCACTGAAATAGCGTCAAAATCACAAACTGCCACAAAAGTCACATTCTTAACGAAATCTACTAAAACAAAGTACTTCATGGTAGTGGTCAGCTTTTAAACACAAAAATGTATCTTCAGTAACCTTTGAGAGAATTAAGCATAAATCTGTCAAATGTTCAAAACGGCATTGTTTCACTGAAATAGCGTCAAAATCACAAACTGCACAAAAAGTCACATCTTAACGAAATCTACTAAAACAAAGTACTTCATGGTAGTGGTCAGCTTTTAAACACAAAAATGTATCCTTCAGTAACCTTTTGAGAGAATTAAGCAGAAAATCTGTCAAATGTTCAAAACGGCATTGTTTCACTGAAATAGCGTCAAAATCACAAACTGCCACAAAGAGTCACATTCTTAATGAAATCCAATCCAAAGTACTTTATTTTCTAGTTTTCATCTTTTATGCACAAAGAGTATCTTTCAGTATTTTTCAGTAACCTTTTGAGAGAATTAAGTATAAATCTGTCAAATGTTCAAAACGGCATTGTTTCACTGAAATAGCGTCAAAATCACAAACTGCCACAAAGAGTCACATTCTTAACGAAATCTAATCCAAAGTACTTTATTTTCTAGTTTTCATCTTTTATGGACAAAAGAGTATCTTTCAGTATTTTTCAGTAACCTGAGAGAATTAGCATAAATCTGTAAAATGTTCAAAACGGCCTTGTTTCACTGAAATAGCCTCAAAATCACAAACTGCCACAAAGAGTCACATTCTTAACGAAATCCAATCCAAAATACTTTATTTTCTAGTTTTTCATCTTTTATGCACAAAAGAGTATCTTTCAGTATTTTCCAGTAACCTTCTGAGAGAATTAAGCATAAATCTGTCAAATGTTCAAAACGGCATTGTTTCACTGAAATAGCGTCAAAATCACAAACTGCCAAAAGTCACATTCTTAACGAAATCTACTAAAACAAAGTACTTCATGGTAGTGGTCAGCTTTTAAACACAAAAATGTATCCTTCAGTAACCTTTTGAGAGAATTAAGCATAATCTGTCAAATGTTCAAAACGGCATTGTTTCACTGAAATAGCGTCAAAATCACAAACTGCCACAAAGAGTCACATTCTTAATGAAATCCAATCCAAAGTACTTTATTTTCTAGTTTTCATCTTTATGCACAAAAGAGTATCTTTCAGTATTTTTCAGTAACCTTTTGAGAGAATTAAGCATAAATCTGTCAATGTTCAAAACGGCATTGTTTCACTGAAATAGCGTCAAAATCACAAACTGCCACAAAGAGTCACATTCTTAACGAAATCTAATCCAAAGTACTTTATTTTCTAGTTTTCATCTTTTATGGACAAAAGAGTATCTTTCAGTATTTTTCAGTAACCTGAGAGAATTTAGCATAAATCTGTAAAATGTTCAAAACGGCCTTGTTTCACTGAAATAGCCTCAAAATCACAAACTGCCACAAAGAGTCACATTCTTAACGAAATCCAATCCAAAATACTTTATTTTCTAGTTTTCATCTTTTATGCACAAAAGAGTATCTTTCAGTATTTTCCAGTAACCTTCTGAGAGAATTAAGCATAAATCTGTCAAATGTTCAAAACGGCATTGTTTCACTGAAATAGCGTCAAAATCACAAACTGCCACAAAAGTCACATTCTTAACGAAATCTACTAAAACAAAGTACTTCATGGTAGTGGTCAGCTTTTAAACACAAAAATGTATCCTTCAGTAACCTTTTGAGAGAATTAAGCATAAATCTGTAAAATGTTCAAAACGGCATTGTTTCACTGAAATAGCGTCAAAATCACAAACTGCCACAAAGAGTCACATTCTTAACGAAATCCAATCCAAAGTACTTTATTTTCTAGTTTTCATCTTTTATGCACAAAAGAGATCTTTCAGTATTTTTCAGTAACCTTCTGAGAGAATTAAGCATAAATCTGTCAAATGTTCAAAACGGCATTGTTTAACTGAAATAGCGTCAAAATCACAAACTGCCACAAAGAGTCACATTCTTAACGAAATCCAATCCAAAGTACTTTATTTTCTAGTTTTCATCTTTTATGCACAAAGAGTATCTTTCAGTATTTTTCAGTAACCTTTTGAGAGAATTAAGCATAAATCTGTCAAATGTTCAAAACGGCCTTGTTTCACTGAAATAGCCTCAAAATCACAAACTGCCACAAAAGTCACATTCTTAACGAAATCTACTAAAACAAAGTACTTCATGGTAGTGGTCAGCTTTTAAACACAAAAATGTATCCTTCAGTAACCTTTTGAGAGAATTAAGCATAAATCTGTCAAATGTCAAAACGGCATTGTTTCACTGAAATAGCGTCAAAATCACAAACTGCCACAAAGAGTCACATTCTTAACGAAATCCAATCCAAAGTACTTTATTTTCTAGTTTTCATCTTTTATGCACAAAAGAGTATCTTTCAGTATTTTTCAGTAACCTTCTGAGAGAATTAAGCATAAATCTGTCAAATGTTCAAAACGGCATTGTTTCACTGAAATAGCGTCAAAATCACAAACTGCCACAAAGAGTCACATTCTTAACGAATCCAATCCAAAGTACTTTATTTTCTAGTTTTCATCTTTTATGCACAAAAGAGTATCTTTCAGTATTTTCAGTAACCTTCTGAGAGAATTAAGCATAAATCTGTAAAATGTTCAAAACGGCCTTGTTTCACTGAAATAGCCTCAAAATCACAAACTGCCATTAAGAGTCACATTTAACGAAATCTACTAAAACAAAGTACTTCATGGTAGTGGTCAGCTTTTAAACACAAAAATGTATCCTTCAGTAACCTTTTGAGAGAATTAAGCATAAATCTGTCAAATGTTCAAAACGGCATTGTTTCACTGAAATAGCGTCAAATCACAAACTGCCACAAAGAGTCACATTCTTAACGAAATCCAATCCAAAATACTTTATTTTCTAGTTTTCATCTTTTATGCACAAAAGAGTATCTTTCAGTATTTTCCAGTAACCTTCTGAGAGAATTAAGCATAAATCTGTCAAATGTTCAAAACGGCATTGTTTCACTGAAATAGCGTCAAAATCACAAACTGCCACAAAAGTCACATTCTTAACGAAATCTACTAAAACAAAGTACTTCATGGTAGTGGTCAGCTTTTAAACACAAAAATGTATCCTTCAGTAACCTTTTGAGAGAATTAAGCATAAATCTGTCAAATGTTCAAAAACGGCATTGTTCACTGAAATAGCGTCAAAATCACAAACTGCCACAAAAGTCACATTCTTAACGAAATCTACTAAAACAAAGTACTTCATGGTAGTGGTCAGCTTTTAAACACAAAATGTATCCTTCAGTAACCTTTTGAGAGAATTAAGCATAAATCTGTCAAATGTTCAAAACGGCATTGTTTCACTGAAATAGCGTCAAAATCACAAACTGCCACAAAAGTCACATTCTTAACGAAATCTACTAAAACAAAGTACTTCATGGTAGTGGTCAGCTTTTTAAACACAAAAATGTATCCTTCAGTAACCTTTTGAGAGAATTAAGCATAAATCTGTCAAATGTTCAAAACGGCATTGTTTCACTGAAATAGCGTCAAAATCACAAACTGCCACAAAGAGTCACATTCTTAACGAAATCCAATCCAAAGTACTTTATTTTCTAGTTTTCATCTTTTATGCACAAAAGAGTATCTTCAGTATTTTTCAGTAACCTTCTGAGAGAATTAAGCATAAATCTGTCAAATGTTCAAAACGGCATTGTTTAAACTGAAATAGCGACAAAATCACAAACTGCCACAAAGAGTCACATTCTTAACGAAATCCAATCCAAAGTACTTTATTTTCTAGTTTCATCTTTTATGCACAAAAGAGTATCTTTCAGTATTTTTCAGTAACCTTTGAGAGAATTAAGCATAAAATCTGTCAAATGTTCAAAACGGCCTGTTTCACTGAAATAGCCTCAAAATCACAAACTGCCACAAAAGTCACATTCTTAACGAAATCTACTAAAACAAAGTACTTCATGGTAGTGGTCAACTTTTAAACACAAAAATGTATCCTTCAGTAACCTTTTGAGAGAATTAAGCATAAATCTGTCAAATGTTCAAAACGGCATTGTTTCACTGAAATAGCGTCAAAATCACAAACTGCCACAAAGAGTCACATTCTTAACGAAATCCAATCCAAAATACTTTATTTTCTAGTTTTCATCTTTTATGCACAAAAGAGTATCTTTCAGTATTTTCCAGTAACCTTCTGAGAGAATTAAGCATAAATCTGTCAAATGTTCAAAACGGCATTGTTTCACTGAAATAGCGTAAAAAATCACAAACTGCCACAAAAGTCACATTCTTAACGAAATCTACTAAAACAAAGTACTTCATGGTAGTGGTCAGCTTTTAAACACAAAATGTATCCTTCAGTAACCTTTTGAGAGAATTAAGCATAAATCTGTCAAATGTTCAAAACGGCATTGTTTCACTGAAATAGCGTCAAAATCACAAACTGCCACAAAGAGTCACATTCTTAATGAAATCCAATCCAAAGTACTTTATTTTCTAGTTTTCATCTTTTATGCACAAAAGAGTATCTTTCAGTATTTTTCAGTAACCTTTTGAGAGAATTAAGTATAAATCTGTCAAATGTTCAAAAACGGCATTGTTTCACTGAAATAGCGTCAAATCACAAACTGCCACAAAAGTCACATTCTTAACGAAATCTACTAAAACAAAGTACTTCATGGTAGTGGTCAGCTTTTAAACACAAAAATGTATCCTTCAGTAACCTTTTGAGAGAATTAAGCATAAATCTGTCAAATGTTCAAAACGGCATTGTTTCACTGAAATAGCGTCAAAATCACAAACTGCCACAAAGAGTCACATTCTTAACGAAATCCAATCCAAAGTACTTTATTTTCTAGTTTTCATCTTTTATGCACAAAAGAGTATCTTTCAGTATTTTTCAGTAACCTCTGAGAGAATTAAGCATAAATCTGTAAAATGTTCAAAACGGCCTTGTTTCACTGAAATAGCCTCAAAATCACAAACTGCCATAAGAGTCACATTCTTAACGAAATCTACTAAAACAAAGTACTTCATGGTAGTGGTCAGCTTTTAAACACAAAAATGTATCCTTCAGTAACCTTTTGAGAGAATTAAGCATAAATCTGTCAAATGTTCAAAACGGCATTGTTTCACTGAAATAGCGTCAAAATCACAAACTGCCACAAAGAGTCACATTCTTAACGAAATCCAATCCAAAATACTTTATTTTCTAGTTTTCATCTTTTATGCACAAAAGAGTATCTTTCAGTATTTTCCAGTAACCTTCTGAGAGAATTAAGCATAAATCTGTCAAATGTTCAAAACGGCATTGTTTCACTGAAATAGCGTCAAAATCACAAACTGCCACAAAAGTCACATTCTTAACGAAATCTACTAAAACAAAGTATTCATGGTAGTGGTCAGCTTTTAAACACAAAAAATGTATCCTTCAGTAACCTTTTGAGAGAATTAAGCATAAATCTGTCAAATGTTCAAAACGGCATTGTTTCACTGAAATAGCGTCAAAATCACAAACTGCCACAAAAGTCACATTCTTAACGAAATCTACTAAAACAAAGTACTTCATGGTAGTGTTCAGCTTTTAAACACAAAAATGTATCCTTCAGTAACCTTTTGAGAGAATTAAGCATAAATCTGTCAAATGTTCAAAACGGCATTGTTTCACTGAAATAGCGTCAAAATCACAAACTGCCACAAAAGTCACATTCTTAACGAAATCTACTAAAACAAAGTACTTCATGGTAGTGGTCAGCTTTTAAACACAAAAATGTATCCTTCAGTAACCTTTTGAGAGAATTAAGCATAAATCTGTCAAATGTTCAAAACGGCATTGTTTCACTGAAATAGCGTCAAAATCACAAACTGCCACAAAGAGTCACATTCTTAACGAAATCCAATCCAAAGTACTTTATTTTCTAGTTTTCATCTTTATGCACAAAAGAGTATCTTTCAGTATTTTTCAGTAACCTTCTGAGAGAATTAAGCATAAATCTGTCAAATGTTCAAAACGGCATTGTTTAACTGAAATAGCGACAAAATCACAAACTGCCACAAAGAGTCACATTCTTAACGAAATCCAATCCAAAGTACTTATTTCTAGTTTCATCTTTTATGCACAAAAGAGTATCTTTCAGTATTTTTCAGTAACCTTTTGAGAGAATTAAGCATAAATCTGTCAAATGTTCAAAACGGCCTTGTTTCACTGAAATAGCCTCAAAATCACAAACTGCCACAAAAGTCACATCTTAACGAAATCTACTAAAACAAAGTACTTCATGGTAGTGGTCAACTTTTAAACACAAAAATGTATCCTTCAGTAACCTTTTGAGAGAATTAAGCATAAATCTGTCAAATGTTCAAAACGGCATTGTTTCACTGAAATAGCGTCAAAATCACAAACTGCCACAAAGAGTCACATTCTTAACGAAATCCAATCCAAAATACTTTATTTTCTAGTTTTCATCTTTTATGCACAAAAGAGTATCTTTCAGTATTTTCCAGTAACCTTCTGAGAGAATTAAGCATAAATCTGTCAAATGTTCAAAACGGCATTGTTTCACTGAAATAGCGTAAAAATCACAAACTGCCACAAAAGTCACATTCTTAACGAAATCTACTAAAACAAAGTACTTCATGGTAGTGGTCAGCTTTTAAACACAAAAATGTATCCTTCAGTAACCTTTTGAGAGAATTAAGCATAAATCTGTCAAATGTTCAAAACGGCATTGTTTCACTGAAATAGCGTCAAAATCACAAACTGCCACAAAGAGTCACATTCTTAATGAAATCCAATCCAAAGTACTTTATTTCTAGTTTTCATCTTTTATGCACAAAAGAGTATCTTTCAGTATTTTTCAGTAACCTTTTGAGAGAATTAAGTATAAATCTGTCAAATGTTCAAAACGGCATTGTTTCACTGAAATAGCGTCAAAATCACAAACTGCCACAAAAGTCACATTCTTAACGAAATCTACTAAAACAAAGTACTTCATGGTAGTGGTCAGCTTTTAAACACAAAAATGTATCCTTCAGTAACCTTTTGAGAGAATTAAGCATAAATCTGTCAAATGTTCAAAACGGCATTGTTTCACTGAAATAGCGTCAAATCACAAACTGCCACAAAAGTCACATTCTTAACGAAATCTACTAAAACAAAGTACTTCATGGTAGTGGTCAGCTTTTAAACACAAAAATGTATCCTTCAGTAACCTTTTGAGAGAATTAAGCATAAATCTGTCAAATGTTCAAAACGGCATTGTTTCACTGAAATAGCGTCAAAATCACAAACTGCCACAAAAGTCACATTCTTAACGAAATCTACTAAAACAAAGTACTTCATGGTAGTGGTCAGCTTTTAAACACAAAAATGTATCCTTCAGTAACCTTTTGGAGAATTAAGCATAAATCTGTCAAATGTTCAAAACGGCATTGTTTCACTGAAATAGCGTCAAAATCACAAACTGCCACAAAGAGTCACATTCTTAATGAAATCCAATCCAAAGTACTTTATTTTCTAGTTTTCATCTTTATGCACAAAAGAGTATCTTTCAGTATTTTTCAGTAACCTTTTGAGAGAATTAAGTATAAATCTGTCAAATGTTCAAAACGGCATTGTTCACTGAAATAGCGTCAAAATCACAAACTGCCACAAAGAGTCACATTCTTAACGAAATCTAATCCAAAGTACTTTATTTTCTAGTTTTCATCTTTTATGGACAAAAGAGTATCTTTCAGTATTTTCAGTAACCTGAGAGAATTTAGCATAAATCTGTAAAATGTTCAAAACGGCCTTGTTTCACTGAAATAGCCTCAAAATCACAAACTGCCACAAGAGTCACATTCTTAACGAAATCCAATCCAAAATACTTTATTTTCTAGTTTTCATCTTTTATGCACAAAAGAGTATCTTTCAGTATTTTCCAGTAACCTTCTGAGAGAATTAAGCATAAATCTGTCAAATGTTCAAAACGGCATTGTTTCACTGAAATAGCGTCAAAATCACAAACTGCCACAAAAGTCACATTCTTAACGAAATCTACTAAAACAAAGTACTTCATGGTAGTGGTCAGCTTTTAACACAAAAATGTATCCTTCAGTAACCTTTTGAGAGAATTAAGCATAAATCTGTCAAATGTTCAAAACGGCATTGTTTCACTGAAATAGCGTCAAAATCACAAACTGCCACAAAGAGTCACATTCTTAATGAAATCCAATCCAAAGTACTTTATTTTCTAGTTTTCATCTTTTATGCACAAAAGAGTATCTTTCAGTATTTTTCAGTAACCTTTTGAGAGAATTAAGCATAAATCTGTCAAATGTTCAAAACGGCATTGTTTCACTGAAATAGCGTCAAAATCACAAACTGCCACAAAGAGTCACATTCTTAACGAAAATCTAATCCAAAGTACTTTATTTTCTAGTTTTCATCTTTTATGGACAAAAGAGTATCTTTCAGTATTTTTCAGTAACCTGAGAGAATTTAGCATAATCTGTAAAATGTTCAAAACGGCCTTGTTTCACTGAAATAGCCTCAAAATCACAAACTGCCACAAAGAGTCACATTCTTAACGAAATCCAATCCAAAATACTTTATTTTCTAGTTTTCATCTTTTATGCACAAAAGAGTATCTTTCAGTATTTTCCAGTAACCTTCTGAGAGAATTAAGCATAAATCTGTCAAATGTTCAAAACGGCATTGTTTCACTGAAATAGCGTCAAAATCACAAACTGCCACAAAAGTCACATTCTTAACGAAATCTATTAAACCAAGTACTTCATGGTAGTGGTCAGCTTTTAAACACAAAAATGTATCCTTCAGTAACCTTTTGAGAGAATTAAGCATAAATCTGTCAAATGTTCAAAACGGCATTGTTTAACTGAAATAGCGTCAAAATCACAACTGCCACAAAGAGTCACATTCTTAACGAAATCCAATCCAAAGTACTTTATTTTCTAGTTTTCATCTTTTATGCACAAAAGAGTATCTTTCAGTATTTTTCAGTAACCTTTTGAGAGAATTAAGCATAAATCTGTCAAATGTTCAAAACGGCATTGTTTCACTGAAATAGCGTCAAAATCACAAACTGCCACAAAGAGTCACATTCTTAACGAAATCCAATCCAAAATACTTTATTTTCTAGTTTTCATCTTTTATGCACAAAAGAGTATCTTTCAGTATTTTCCAGTAACCTTCTGAGAGAATTAAGCATAAATCTGTCAAATGTTCAAAACGGCATTGTTTCACTGAAATAGCGTCAAAATCACAAACTGCCACAAAAGTCACATTCTTAACGAAACCTACTAAAACAAAGTACTTCATGGTAGTGGTCAGCTTTTAAACACAAAAATGTATCCTTCAGTAACCTTTTGAGAGAATTAAGCATAAATCTGTCAAATGTTCAAAACGGCATTGTTTCACTGAAATAGCGTCAAAATCACAAACTGCCACAAAAGTCACATTCTTAACGAAACCTACTAAAACAAAGTACTTCATGGTAGTGGTCAGCTTTTAAACACAAAAATGTATCCTTCAGTAACCTTTTGAGAGAATTAAGCATAAATCTGTCAAATGTTCAAAACGGCATTGTTTCACTGAAATAGCGTCAAAATCACAAACTGCCACAAAGAGTCACATTCTTAACGAAATCCAATCCAAAGTACTTTATTTTCTAGTTTCATCTTTTATGCACAAAAGAGTATCTTTCAGTATTTTTCAGTAACCTTCTGAGAGAATTAAGCATAAATCTGTCAAATGTTGAAAACGGCATTGTTTAACTGAAATAGCGTCAAAATCACAAACTGCCACAAAGAGTCACATTCTTAACGAAATCCAATCCAAAATACTTTATTTTCTAGTTTTCATCTTTTATGCACAAAAGAGTATCTTTCAGTATTTTCCAGTAACCTTCTGAGAGAATTAAGCATAAATCTGTCAAATGTTCAAAACGGCATTGTTTCACTGAAATAGCGTCAAAATCACAAACTGCCACAAAAGTCACATTCTTAACGAAATCTACTAAAACAAAGTACTTCATGGTAGTGGTCAGCTTTTAAACACAAAAATGTATCCTTCAGTAACCTTTTGAGAGAATTAAGCATAAATCTGTCAAATGTTCAAAACGGCATTGTTTCACTGAAATAGCGTCAAAATCACAAACTGCCACAAAAGTCACATTCTTAACGAAATCTACTAAAACAAAGTACTTCATGGTAGTGGTCAGCTTTTAAACACAAAAATGTATCCTTCAGTAACCTTTGAGAGAATTAAGCATAAATCTGTCAAATGTTCAAAACGGCATTGTTTCACTGAAATAGCGTCAAAATCACAAAGCCACAAAGAGTCACATTCTTAACGAAATCCAATCCAAAGTACTTTATTTTCTAGTTTTCATCTTTTATGCACAAAAGAGTATCTTTCAGTATTTTTCAGTAACCTTCTGAGAGAATTAAGCATAAATCTGTCAAATGTTCAAAACGGCATTGTTTAACTGAAATAGCGTCAAAATCACAAACTGCCACAAAGAGTAAGAATATTGTGCCTCATATGTACAAGGTTAACATTGAAAGTTACGATGATATGTCCCAATGCGTCTCAATGTACATGTTACTCCAGCCATATCAGTTTACTCCACTCAAATGGCGCAAAACTCGCGTTCCATGGACAGACGTGTAATACACTCAAATTACAATAGATGGAGCTCTAGACTAATTTATAAAATTTGTAAAAACTTTTGTTAACACTCTGGGTGTGTGAGACGAGTGAACCAAAACGTAAAACCTCCGCAATTAAAACAGTTTAATCGAGTTTGAGCACTAATATACCCATGTTTTGAACACTTTAGCGGGGTAAATGTGTTATCTTTTCACCCTGGTCCTGAATTAAAACAGTTCACCCGACTTTAAACCCTAATGTGCCCATGATTCAGACACTTATTCATGGATAAATGTGTTATCTTTTCACCCTGGTCCTGAATTAAAACAGTTCCCCGACTTTAAACACTAATGTGCCCATGATTCAGACACTTATTCATGGGTCAATGTGTTCTCTTTTCCCCCCTGGTGTGTGTGTGAGACAAGTGAACTGTGTCAGCCTGCAAACAAGCAGCAGTCTGCTGTCATTTGAAACATGTTCCCCGACTTTTTAACACACTTTTACCCACGTTTTGAGCACTTATTCCTGGGTCAATGTGTTCTCTTCCCCCCTGGGTGTGTGTATGTCTGCCTGGAAGTGTGATATGCTGCTTAAAGCAGTGATTCTGCTGTTTTTAGTTTATTGTACATTTAATAAATTAAAAATTATTAATATGTACATTATCCCGTCTATACTGACACATTTATGTCCATAACTCTTATGTTTATTGAGTCCAATGTACACCGTCTAAAAACGACAATTGTGACTGAATTAAAACAGCTTTTTAACAGTCCTATAGCCATGTTTGCAGCCCTGTTCCATGGTAACAATTGAATACCCTCTCCTGTTGATTAAAACCTTTCCCACGGCTTTAACACTAATATACCCATGATTCAGACAATTATTCCTGGGTCAATGTGTTCTCTTCCCCCCCTGGGTGTGTGTATTCTGCCTGGAAGTGTGATATTCTGCTTAAAGCAGTGATTCTGCTGTTTTTGTTTATTGTACATTTAATAAATTAAATATGATTAATATGTACATTGTTCTGTCTATACTGACACGTTTATGTCCATACTCCGTAATGTTTATGTCGTCCAATGTAACACTGTCTAAAAACGACAATAACGAGTTAATTAAAACATTTGGGCCGCTCATAGGCGGCCTGCCATGCGCACCTTGAGTCCCCGGCCCCCTGACTTAAGCACACTGCCTTGGACAAACCCCATGTGCATAACTGCCAGACAAGCGTGCCCTTGGTAACCTAAAATATGAAAAGTGTCTGAGTGTCAGGAGTCCGCAGTTGTGGATGCTTAAGGGCGGACGGTAGACCACCACAAAATCCACCCCTTGTTATTCTTACCAGGGGCACGAGGTTCTGGAGGGTGTGAATATCTGGGTTAGTCCGCAGTTGGATGCTAAGGGCGGACGGTAGACCACCACAAAATCCACCCTTGTTAGTCTTACCAGGGCACGAGATTCTGGAGGGTGAATATCTGGGTTTAGTCCGTGGGGAGTGCTTAACTGCGGGGCCCGGGGACTCACGGTATGCAAGGTTGTGGAGGTGCCACTGTTAGGGGGACATGCTGGTGGTCATTAGTCCGTCCTTCGGGGCTCTGTGAGCGGGCAAAGAGAGGTGATTTTCCCGGTCTCCGCCCTGGAGGTGTGAATGCAGGTGCCTGCATTTAAACAGATTCACCAGTTTATAACATTACTTTAGCCCTGATCAGAGCCCTGTTTTATGGGTAAGACAGCGATGTGCTGTACCATGGCTCTCTGCTCTGTGAGACCCTGCTAAAAGCAGTGAGTCTGCTGCCTGCATTTAAACAGATTCACCAGTTTATAACATTACTTTAGCCCTGATCAGAGCCCTGTTTTATGGGTAAGACAGCGATGTGCTGTACCGTGGCTCTCTGGCTCTGTGAGACCCTGCTAAAAGCAGTGAGTCTGCTGCCTGCATTTAAACAGATTCACCAGTTTATAACATTACTTTAGCCCTGATCAGAGCCCTGTTTTATGGGTAAGACAGCGATGTGCTGTACCCTGGCTCTCTGGCTCTGTGAGACCCTGCTAAAAGCAGTGAGTCTGCTGCCTGCATTTAAACAGATTCACCAGTTTATAACATTACTTTAGCCCTGATCAGAGCCCTGTTTTATGGGTAAGACAGCGATGTGCTGTACCCTGGCTCTCTGGCTCTGTGAGACCCTGCTAAAAGCAGTGAGTCTGCTGCCTGCATTTAAACAGATTCACCAGTTTATAACATTACTTTAGCCCTGATCAGAGCCCTGTTTTATGGGTAAGACAGCGATGTGCTGTACCCTGGCTCTCTGGCTCTGTGACACCCTGCTAAAAGCAGTGAGTCTGCTGCCTGCATTTAAACAGATTCACCAGTTTATAACATTACTTTAGCCCTGATCAGAGCCCTGTTTTATGGGTAAGACAGCAATGTGCTGTACCCTGGCTCTCTGGCTCTGTGACACCCTGATAAAGCAGTGAGTCTGCTGCCTGCATTTAAACAGATTCACCAGTTTATAACATTACTTTAGCCCTAATCAGAGCCCTGTTTTATGGGTAAGACAGCGATGTGCTGTACCCTGGCTCTCTGGCTCTGTGACACCCTGCTAAAAGCAGTGAGTCTGCTGCCTGCATTTAAACAGATTCACCAGTTTATAACATTACTTTAGCCCTGATCAGAGCCCTGTTTTATGGTAAGACAGCAATGTGCTGTACCCTGGCTCTCTGGCTCTGTGAGACCCTGCTAAAAGCAGTGAGTCTGCTGCCTGCATTTAAACAGATTCACCAGTTTATAACATTACTTTAGCCCTGATCAGAGCCCTGTTTTATGGGTAAGACAGCGATGTGCTGTACCCTGGCTCTCTGGCTCTGTGAGACCCTGCTAAAAGCAGTGAGTCTGCTGCCTGCATTTAAACAGATTCACCAGTTTATAACATTACTTTAGCCCTGATCAGAGCCCTGTTTTATGGGTAAGACAGCGATGTGCTGTACCCTGGCTCTCTGGCTCTGTGAGACCCTGCTAAAGCAGTGAGTCTGCTGCCTGCATTTAAACAGATTCACCAGTTTATAACATTACTTTAGCCCTGATCAGAGCCCTGTTTTATGGGTAAGACAGTGAGGTGCTGTACCCTGGGTCTCTGGTCTCTGGGTCTCTGAGACCCTGCTAACAGCAGTGATTCTGCTGTTTTTAGCTCATTGTACATTTAACTAATTAAATATTATTAATATGTACATTATCCCGTCTATACTGACACATTTATGTCCATAACTCTGTATGTTTATTGAGTCCAATGTACACCGTCTAAAAACGACAATTGTGACTGAATTAAAACAGTTTGACAGCATTTTAACACTCATGTAGCCATGTTTGCAGCCCTGTTCCCTGGGTAACAATTGAATTACCCTCTCCTGTTGAATTAAAACATTTCCCACGGCTTTAAACACTAATATACCCATGGGTGTGTGTGGCACCATCTGGTGGAACATTTGTTAATTACACTAAAATCCAAAACTTTAATGTTTTTTATCTTAGCGAAATAATGGTTTAATGACCCCAATGTAATGATCATTTATGATTCTGCAGATGTTGTCTACACGTGTATGACAACGGCTTATTTTTAGAGTGATTTGGAAAACTCGGTTAGCGAGGTTTATTTTTGTCAATATGAGATGCACTGTTTTCATGTCCCATGTACATATCTGTACATATGGCCTCAAGCACTACCAACATATACTAACGTAGAGCAAAGAAGCTGCCACACATGCAAGCTGTAGCCAGGTTGTCTTTGACATTTTCTTCAACACTATAATCAGGGGAGAGCGCGAACGCAGTCCCCCACTACCACAAATTATGCAGTCGAGATTCCCACATTTGGGGAATTCGCAGCGGTCAGCATAGCCGGGGTGCAATGGCCGAGCCTCGCCCTGGGTGAACCACCTTGGTGATCATGGTATCTCCCCTGCCAGGTAAGTATGAGTTGGATGGGTCAGAGGCAGGGGACTCTTGCAACGACAAAGGACACGGCGTGGCGGTTCCTGCCTCTGAGCCGGCCAACGCGGCCCATCAACCACATTTAACCCTAAGCCTTAAAGACAGATAAGGCTTGAAATAGAAATAGGTTCCAATCGGGGGCACAAACTGCAGCACAGCAGCAGGGGTCTTTTTGGACTCAATGCCAAAGAAGCCACAGGTGAGAGCCATGAACCATGCTCGCGCAGCTCTAGCGCAGCTGGGGGAAAGGGTGTGGCCTGGGAGGTGGAAAAGCCAAGTCAGGGTCACCGCGAGGGATTGGACTGGGACAACTGCGGTGCTGTCTGTTCTCGAGGACGGCCTCCACAATTACTCTGGTTTCTCTTCAAAGCGTATAAGTCTTTCGCCTTTTACTAAAGACTTCCGTGGAGAGGAACACCTACGAGTTCAACCTATTTTTGGTAGGCTTGGCTGAGCATTCTGAGTTTGTGAAAGACAAGAAAAGGGTTAGGGTTAGGGTTAACCCAGTTACGCAGCGCCTCTCTTATGCCAGGTCAAAAGAGCCGCACCAAGACCGGCGGTGACTGCGCAACGAGTCCGTCTCCTGCAGCAAACGTTAAGGGTCATCGCTTCTCGGCCTTTTGGCTAAGATCAAGTGTAGTATCTGTTCTTATCAGTTTAATATCTGATACGTCCCCTATACGGGGACTATATATTAAATGGATTTTTAGCACTGGGAGCCGAAAGAGGGCTTGCCCCGTTCACTCCACGCATCGACCCGGTATTGCAGCGCCTCCGGGAACGGTGCACCCATCTCCTGCCTTGTCGAAAAACAAACACAGACGCATCTCGAAACAACAACAAATGGTTCATTTGAGGGCAGAAACTGCAGCACACCAGCAGCAGATCCTTTTTTGGACTCTATGCCAGAGAAGCTAAAGGTGACAAATTGAACTTGCCTTGGCTCTGGAGCGTGGCACGCAGAGTGAGGCTCACTGCAAGGGACAGAGATATTTAGAGCCCAAAGGAAGGACACGCTCTGGGAGGACATTGACACCAGAAAGTCTTTCCTGGAGCAAAGAAGCTGCCACACATGCAAGCTGTAGCAGGTTGTCTTTGACATTTTCTTCAACACTATAATCAGGGGAGAGCGCGAACGCAGTCCCCCACTACCACAAATTATGCAGTCGAGATTCCCACATTTGGGGAATTCGCAGCGGTCAGCATAGCCGGGGTGCAATGGCCGAGCCTCGCCCTGGGTGAACCACCTTGGTGATCATGGTATCTCCCTGCCAGGTAAGTATGAGTTGGATGGGTCAGAGGCAGGGGACTCTTGCAACGACAAAGGACACGGCGTGGCGGTTCCTGCCTCTGAGCCGGCCAACGCGGCCATCAACCACATTTAACCCTAAGCCTTAAAGACAGATAAGGCTTGAAATAGAAATAGGTTCCAATCGGGGGCACAAACTGCAGCACAGCAGCAGGGGTCTTTTTTGGACTCAATGCCAAAGAAGCCACAGGTGAGAGCCATGAACCATGCTCGCGCAGCTCTAGCGCAGCTGGGGGAAAGGGTGTGGCCTGGGAGGTGGAAAAGCCAAGTCAGGGTCACCGCGAGGGATTGGACTGGGACAACTGCGGTGCTGTCTGTTCTCGAGGACGGCCTCCACAATTACTCTGGTTTCTCTTCAAAGCGTATAAGTCTTTCGCCTTTTACTAAAGACTTCCGTGGAGAGGAACACCTACGAGTTCAACCTATTTTTGGTAGGCTTGGCCGTTTGGCTGAGCATTCTGAGTTTGTGAAAGACAAGAAAAGGTTAGGGTTAGGGTTAACCCAGTTACGCAGCGCCTCTCTTATGCCAGGTCAAAAGAGCCGCACCAAGACCGGCGGTGACTGCGCAACGAGTCCGTCTCCTGCAGCAAACGTTAAGGGTCATCGCTTCTCGGCCTTTTGGCTAAGATCAAGTGTAGTATCTGTTCTTATCAGATATTGTATTGTGTTGTCTTGTATTCGTACATTGTTGCTCTGCTATTCATTGTCTTTGCAGATCTGGAACATCATCGGTTGCAAACTTTATCCTCTGGCCCCGGCAGCTGAACCAAGGAAGGACCCGGAAGAAAAACATACCTGGAACATCGGTTGCACACCTCATCGTCTGGCCCCGGCAGCTGAACCAGGGAAGTGTGAGTACCCCCTTTTAAGTATTTAATGGTCCGGGATCACTGTCTGCTGTGTTTAACTCAGATCCAATTGTGTGTGTGGTGCCTCTAAATGTCGGCCAACCATGCCGGCATGCAGAGGCACCATAGTGTGAGGTTCACTTTTGTGGAGAAGGATGGGGCAGCTGGCGTTGTCCAGATTGGACTTCTCCAGGAACCTCATTCAAAAAGCTTTGAACTTCTCCCCTGAGGATCTGAACTGCATCCTCACCCTTCCTTTTAACAAAGGTTTTGATGTTAGCTTCCGTACCCCAACAGCTTTTAGAGAATTTTGGACTAAATTCGAAACTGTAAAAGCCCAGTTTTTTGCCTTTGCTGTTGAGAAACTAACTGACAATGCCTTGAAAGTAGTCATTGTCAGGATGTTCAATGAGACAGTAACTGCAGAAGACATTCACTTTTGGCTGGGCAGATACTGCACTGTAAAAGGCCCGGCTACCAAAGTGAGAGATGAGGATGGCATTTGGAACTGTGCCTGGCGGGTCCCCATTCAACAAGGGCAAGACCCCCAAGGCTTTCAAGGCCTTAAACAACTCCCATCTATGATAGTACTGGGGAACAACAGGGGCTACATTCACTACCAGGGACAGCCCAAACTCTGCCGCAAGTGTGGAGAGCATGGGCACCTGGCGGAGGCATGCCAGCAGATGGTGTGTCGCAAATGCAAACAGATTGGGCATATTTTTGAGGAGTGCACAAATGGCAGAAAGTGCAATCTTTGTGGAGAATCCAACCACCTCTTCAGAGATTGCCCTCAGTCTTTTGCCAACAAGCTTAAGGCTACAAGAATGAGTAGACAAAATGGCAGACAAAAGGAAACAGGTGAGGGGCTAATTGATGAGGCGGGACAGAAAATGCAAACCTCCCCCCAAATCCTGTGAATGGAGAAAGGGGAGCAGATGAGGAGGGGCAAGGGGAGGGACCTGTAAATACTCTGCAAATAGAAAGTGGAGAAGTTACAACGCAGGAAGAGGGCGGAGCTATACCTGAAACTGAAAAGGAAAAGGAACCTGACACTCACCCGCAGAGGGATAGCAATGATCCCCCCCTCCCCAATGTGCAGCAGTCCATGAGGCCTTTAGCAGAATGTTTGTCAGGGTTGTCGTCCGATTCTCCCACAGGGGAAGGGGGGGACCGGTAAGTGCCCAGCCAATGGAGGGTGGAGGGGATGCAATGCAGGAAGGAGGTGGAGCTGTGCCTGAAAGTGAAGGGGAGACTGACACTCAGCCGCAGAGCGACAGCAACGACGCCCCCCTCCCCAACGCACAGCAGTCCAAGAGGCATGTATCAGAATTGTCCCTTGATTCGCCCTGGTCTCAGAGAAGAGGGGAAGAACTGACTACTCCCCAGACAGTTCATCTCTGGAGGAACCCAGAGTATTCCTCCCCACCTCCCCAAATCAGGTATCGTTTTTAAACGTAGTTCTGCAATCGACCCCAAAGAACTCAACTTTCGACGCAAGATTGCGTCAGAGGCCTACCCCAAGAGTCCGAAAGGGAAAAGAAGGGCAACCCGTCAGCTTTCACCCATAAGAGTAAAAGAAGAGCTAGACTCACATGAAATTGGCTAACAATCTTTTGTTTTTAACAGCATAAACCCTTTTAGTTGCTCAAAATGTTGTACCTGTTAATCTTAACTATTCTCATGTCACTCACAGTCTCAACCATAAATGTGAGAAGTGTGAAGTCGAGAGTTAGAGCCCAGACTGTTTTATCCTTTCTCAACTCTTATAAGTCAGATGTTTTTCTAATACAGGAATGCAGCCTGCCGTTTTTAACCCACTATAGGCAATGGGAGGAGCTATGGCCACAAACATCGTTATGGAGTGGATCCAATCAAAACAAAAATGATGGATTAGCCATTTTAATCAAAAACCCCAGATCTTGGTGAAGGGCAGCACTGTGGTGAAAGATGGTCGGGCACTTCTAGTACACTTGACTTTCATGGAAAGGACTTTAATGTCTTAAATATCTATGGCTTCAACGACAAGAATGATAGGTACGACCTTTTAGAAGAGCTGCAACCCCACATGCTAGGTAGGGCACCCTTAGTTGTAGGTGGAGATTTTAACTGTATTTTGAACAAAAGTGATAGGAGAAGAACAGGAAATGATTTTACACTTGATAAAACATCGGTCTTATTACAGAAAATGTGCAAAGACTTTAAGCTAACGGACTGCTTTAAAGCCATGCATCCTAGGGAGAGGGTTTCACCTGGCTCAGTAGTGATGGCACCAGAGCCTCTCGTATAGATTATATCTTAACACGAGATAGCCCACCGACTGATGCTAGATTGACACCTGTCTTCTTTTCTGATCACACAATGCTCTCCTGCACCCTCTCACTCCCTCATGGTGTGACAGCAGGAAGAGGTTTGTGGAAGCTCAACTGCTCCCTTCTGGAAGATGGGGACTTAGTTAGACAGTATAGGGAGCAGTACCAAGAGTGTCAGACGCTTCAAGACTCATTCGATACACATGCACAGTGGTGGGAAATGGTGAAAAGAAGGACTCAGACTTTCTTTAGACAGGCAGGTAAAATAAATAAACATAGGGACAATAGACGCATGATGGGACTGCAGAAACGACTCCAGCGATACTTTAAATTAAACCAACAAGGGATGGACTTTAATGAAGAAATAAAACAAATTAAAACAGAAATGTCAGTTTTAGCGGAAATTAAAATAAAGGTGTCATTTTAAGAAGTAAAGAGAGGGAAATAGAAGAAGGAGAAAAGTGCACCCGATTCTTCTTAAAAAATTATAAATAAGGGGGCCGGCATTTTTAGGCTGAAAACTGAAAATGGGTCCACAGCTGAAACGACATTGGAAACTAGAAAATGCATTTCCTGCAGAAAATGCGTGCGAATGCTGTAAACTGTGAACATTTGTGGCTGAATTTAGCTGAAAATGCAGAAAAGCTGAATATGTTATTAGCTGAATGGTAGCTGCTTTTAGCTACAGAGACCAAGTCAGTGTGTTGCTGAACATAGCAGAGAAATGCAGAAAAGATAAATGATTTGAATCAAATTGTTACAGCTCAAATGCATTGCAATGACTTCCATGTTAAAAAAAAGACTTTAAAAAGCTGAATATTTTAAAAAGTATAACATATTTTGAAAAAGTTGAAAGTTTCCCATCATGTGTTGAAAGGCTGAATAGTTTGATATTTGAATGGTTCCTGCAGCTGGAATTAGGCTGAAGGAGTTAAATAAAGATATTACATGTAAGTAGTAGTGAAGGAATGTTTACAAACACCTGTGTGTGTAAGCCCAGAGATCAAGGTTACCATGGTGACGACATTATCAAAATACCTGTTTTACGTCTGTCTGTCTGTCTGTCTGTCTGTGGGCATGTCTGCTCTGATTAGATGCTGCTTGTAGCTACAAAAACCAAGTATGTGTGTTTGCTGAACTTAGCGGAGAAATGCTGAAAAGTGAAATGATTTGAATAAAAATTGTTTCAGCTCAAATGCATTGCAGAGTAGGAAAATAGTGAAGAAGCTTAATATTAAAAGAAAAGGTTTAAAAAAGGTAAACACAACATTGATAGCCTCAATGTCCTGAAATAGCTGAATAAGTTAATAGTTGAATGGTTTTTCTGCAGCTGAAATTAGGCTGAAGGAGTTAAATATCAGATGTAAGCAGTATGAAGTCTCCATCAGACAGAAAATAATAGGCTGAGACAGTCTGTTAAAGTCCAGTCTGTCAGTGTTGTTTCTGTTCCTGAGCACCTACTCATAACACCCCAATCATAACACCTGTGTGTGTGTCCAGAGATCAAAGACACCCAACTGGAGAGAGAGAGAGAGAGAGAGAGAGGAGAGAGAGAGAGAGAGAGAGAGAGAGAGAGAGAGAGAGAGAGAGAGAGAGAGAAGAGAGAGAGAGAGAGAGAGAGAGAGAGAGAGAGAGAGAGAGAGAGAGAGAGAGAGAGAGAGAGAGAGAGGAGAGAGAGAGAGAGAGAGAGAGAGAGAGAGAGAGAGAGAGGAGAGAGAGAGAGAGGAGAGATAGAGAGAGAGAGATAGAGAGAGAGAGAGAGGAGAGAGAGAGAGAGAGAGAGAGAGAGAGAGAAGAGAGAGGAGAGAGAGAGAGAGAGAGAAGAGAGAGAGAGAGAGAGAGAGAGAGAGAGAGAGAGAGAGAGAGAGAGAGAGAGAGAGAGGAGAGAGAGAGAGCGAGAGAGAGGAGAGGAGAGAGAGCTGACTGCTGCTGACTTAACGAGCTGCTCCATCCACACTAATGTTAAAATCTGAAGAAAGCCTCTTTACCAAGCTCCAAACAAAGTTAATTATCTCAAGAAGTGTAAAAGAATATGAAGAATCTGAATAACAAGTTTTATTGCTGAAGGTATTGTGATCATTTGAAAGTTGGAATGAAGTGTCTAGCTGAAATTATGTGGAAGTAGAAGCATTTGGCGGAAAGTGTAGGAAAAGAGGATTTGAAGGCATCTCCCATTGACTTCAATGTTAAAAAAAAGAGTTTAAAAGCTGAATATTTCAAAAAGTATAAAATATTTTAAAAAGTTGAAGGTTTCCCATCGATTCCTGAGCAGGCTGAATAGTTTGATATTTGAATGGTTTCTGTAGCTGAAAGTAAGCTGAGGTTATGGAGAGCCAAAGTATGGTTGAAATAATAATAAGTTTTAAGGGAAGAATAAAGAAATTGAAGTACTATAGTGGAATGCTGTAAACAGCATTCGCACTAATAATAGAAACTGTTGAACATTTTATAGTGACTCTATAGAAAAAAAACTGTGAATCAGGAAATAATGACAGAAGTTTACTTTTTATCGAAAAAACAGTGGAGGAAAAGTTTATCTTAACCCAAGATTTTAAAATTGAAGAATTGAACGAATGCTTGAAAACTTTCAAGACAGGGAAATCGCCAGGGGAAGATGGGATTCCCTTGGAATTCTACCTGACCTTTTGGGATTTGCTAGCACCTGACCTTCTTGATGTATTTACGGACTTTGAAAGTCTAGGCCGACTTCCTGACAGTTTCACAACAGGGATAGTGACACTCTTATACAAAAACAAGGACAAGACGGACCTAAAAAATTGGAGACCTATAACACTTTTAAACCTTGACTGCAAACTCTTTAGCAAACTCTTAGCAGCACGCATGTCTTTATTCTTAGAAGAGCTGATCCACCCGGATCAAGCCTGTGCCGTGCCGGGGAGGAAGATCACAGACAGCCTCCTATTGATCCGAGACACCATCTGCTTTGCGAGAGATAGAAACTTTCAGCTTGTCGTCCTAAATTTAGACTTTGAAAAAGCCTTTGACCGGGTCTCACACCAGTACCTTTTCCAGGTATTAAAACAAATGGGGTTCCCGAAGAGGTTTATAGACTGGGTGGCACTGCTGTATCGGGGCACTACCAGCAAGTTTATTGTAAATGGGCATCTGACAAAAGCAGTCAATATAAACTGTGGTGTCCGTCAAGGTTGTCCACTATCAGCCCTCCTCTACATTATCTGTATAGAACCACTTGCACAGATCTTGAGAAGGGACCAACAAATCACTGGGGTACATATTCCAGGGAGCGGGGGCCTTCAAACAAAATGTATCTTATATATGGACGACATCAACCTTTTATGTACTGATCTTTTATCTGTCAACAGGACGCTGGACTTAACTGACTGGTTTGGACAGGCCTCTGGGTCAAAATTGAACATAAGCAAGACGCAAGCCCAATTTTATGGACCATGGACAGAGACTGAGAAGACAGGACTTTCCCTGACTGTGACCCAGACCGAACAAAAGATACTCGGGATTCAATTTGACAATGAAGGGGGAGGGAAAACTAATTGGACGAGTTTGGTAGGGAAAGTCAGACAGAGACTAGGATACTGGGGACTTAGAGGACTGACCATGGAAGGCAAGGTTTTAATCATCAAAGCAGTGATCTTACCTCTGCTTCTACTGGTCGGTTCTGTTTTTATCCCACCCAGGAGAGTGCTTCTAGAGCTAGAACGAGCAATATTTTATTTTCTGTGGGGCTCCAAGTGGGAAAGGATAACAAGAAAGGAGATGAAAAAGTCAAAACAGAAAGGGGGGAAAGGAGTTCCAGACCTCCACTTGTTTCTAGGAAGCAGATATGCAGCACTCCACATCTACGCTGCCACTGCCCCCTCCAAAAACCCAAAGACGGCGGCAATGACAAGATTCTGGATGGGACCTTTTTAAGAAGGATAAAGATCTTACCAATTGACCTCAAAGTACCAGTGTCCTTTAACCTGCCACCACCTTATGCTTTTATACAAACATTTTTAAAGAAACTTCAGCTTGAGCAGGAGGGTTTGCACATTTTAACTAATCATCGCTCCCTTCTCTCTGTTGTGCAGGAGCGAGAACCAGTGAGTCCAGTGCACGGGCTCGCTTTCGGTGAGCCCTCAACAGTTTGGTGCAACGTGAACCATCCCACTCTGACAAACAGACTCCGAGATATGTCATGGATGGTGGCTCATGAGATCCTCCCAGTCAGGTCCGTAATGCACTCCCGGGGCATGGCGGCAAACCCAACTTGCCCCCGACCAGGCTGTGGCGCACCTGAGACGGTGAGGCATCTGCTCTGGGAGTGCAGCGCTGCCGTAGACCAGTGGGCAAAGGCCGACTCCTTACAATTCCCGTGCTTGCCGGCAAGGGAGGTCCTCACAGCACAGCTGGTAATGTATGGGGTGAGCCAAAAACAAGACTGTTCTAGGGTCTTTTCTAAGCAATGGCTCACCCTAGCTGCCATCAAAGACGCCATATGGACCTCCAGAAACTTGCTGGTAAGAAGGCACATGCAGATCCCCCCCGTGGCTGTGATCCGGATGGCTGCAGCAACAATAAAATCAGCGACATGCGGCACGCCCAGGACACAGCCACAAAGAAGAATCGCCTCTGTGCTCATTCGGACGAAGGAGTCGGAGCCACACGGGAAAGGTCAAAGCAGCGCAGGCCCGACTCTCCAGGAAAGACAGGGGGGAAGGAGCAACAGGGTGGGGGTCTCCTCTGAGCACCTTGACAAGACCCAGAGAGACACAACCTGTTAAAGGGGAGTGGATGAGTTCCCCTTGACAGGGACTCACTGCGCTCCTGCACAGCACTTTACTCAATGCACCCCCTTTTTAAAGATCTTAAAAGGAAAATCGTTTACATATGACAGGTATACAATGTTTTTAATGAAGGCAATGCTTTTATGAAAATGGGTCTGATGTCTTAATAAAATCTTACAGTGTACATTTATTTATTATATGATTGCTCAAAATACACCTGTGTGACAAAAATGTGATGTAAATATGAAAAGTGCATGAATTAAGTGTCAATAAAATTTTTCCCAAAAGAAAAAAAAAATCTGTTCTTATCAGTTTAATATCTGATACGTCCCCTATACGGGACTATATTTATTAAATGGATTTTTAGCACTGGGAGCCGAAAGAGGGGCTTGCCCCGTTCACTCCACGCATCGACCCGTATTGCAGCGCCTCCGGGAACGGTGCACCCATCTCCTGCCTTGTCGAAAAACAAACACAGACGCATCTCGAAACAACAACAAATGGTTTCATTTGAGGGCAGAAACTGCAGCACACCAGCAGCAGATCCTTTTTTGGACTCTATGCCAGAGAAGCTAAAGGTGACAAATTGAACTTGCCTTGGCTCTGGAGCGTGGCACGCAGAGTGAGGCTCACTGCAAAAGACAGAGATATTTAGAGACCAAAGGAAGGACACGCTCTGGGAGGACATTGACACCAGAAAGTCTTTCCTGGAGCAAAGAAGCTGCCACACATGCAAGCTGTAGCCAGGTTGTCTTTGACATTTTCTTCAACACTATAATCAGGGGAGAGCGCGAACGCAGTCCCCCACTACCACAAATTATGCAGTCGAGATTCCCACATTTGGGGAATTCGCAGCGGTCAGCATAGCCGGGGTGCAATGGCCGAGCCTCGCCCTGGGTGAACCACCTTGGTGATCATGGTATCTCCCCTGCCAGGTAAGTATGAGTTGGATGGGTCAGAGGCAGGGGACTCTTGCAACGACAAAGGACACGGCGTGGCGGTTCCTGCCTCTGAGCCGGCCAACGCGGCCCATCAACCACATTTAACCCTAAGCCTTAAAGACAGATAAGGCTTGAAATAGAAATAGGTTCCAATCGGGGCACAAACTGCAGCACAGCAGCAGGGTCTTTTTTGGACTCAATGCCAAAGAAGCCACAGGTGAGAGCCATGAACCATGCTCGCGCAGCTCTAGCGCAGCTGGGGGAAAGGGTGTGGCCTGGGAGGTGGAAAAGCCAAGTCAGGGTCACCGCGAGGGATTGGACTGGGACAACTGCGGTGCTGTCTGTTCTCGAGGACGGCCTCCACAATTACTCTGGTTTCTCTTCAAAGCGTATAAGTCTTTCGCCTTTTACTAAAGACTTCCGTGGAGAGAACACCTACGAGTTCAACCTATTTTTGGTAGGCTTGGCTGTTTGGCTGAGCATTCTGAGTTTGTGAAAGACAAGAAAAGGGTTAGGGTTAGGGTTAACCCAGTTACGCAGCGTCTCTCTTATGCCAGGTCAAAAGAGCCGCACCAAGACCGGCGGTGACTGCGCAACGAGTCCGTCTCCTGCAGCAAACGTTAAGGGTCATCGCTTCTCGGCCTTTTGGCTAAGATCAAGTGTAGTATCTGTTCTTATCAGTTTAATATCTGATACGTCCCCTATACGGGGATATATATTAAATGGATTTTAGCACTGGGAGCCGAAAGAGGGGCTTGCCCCGTTCACTCCACACATCGACCCGGTATTGCAGCGCCTCCGGGAACGGTGCACCCATCTCCTGCCTTGTCGAAAAACAAACACAGACGCATCTCGAAACAACAACAAATGGTTTCATTTGAGGGCAGAAACTGCAGCACACCAGCAGCAGATCCTTTTTTGGACTCTATGCCAGAGAAGCTAAAGGTGACAAATTGAACTTGCCTTGGCTCTGGAGCGTGGCACGCAGAGTGAGGCTCACTGCAAGGGACAGAGATATTTAGAGCCCAAAGGAAGGACACGCTCTGGGAGGACATTGACACCAGAAAGTCTTTCCTGGAGCAAAGAAGCTGCCACACATGCAAGCTGTAGCCAGGTTGTCTTTGACATTTTCTTCAACACTATAATCAGGGGAGAGCGCGAACGCAGTCCCCCACTACCACAAATTATGCAGTCGAGATTCCCACATTTGGGGAATTCGCAGCGGTCAGCATAGCCGGGGTGCAATGGCCGAGCCTCGCCCTGGGTGAACCACCTTGGTGATCATGGTATCTCCCCTGCCAGGTAAGTATGAGTTGGATGGGTCAGAGGCAGGGGACTCTTGCAACGACAAAGGACACGGCGTGGCGGTTCCTGCCTCTGAGCCGGCCAACGCGGCCCATCAACCACATTTAACCCTAAGCCTTAAAGACAGATAAGGCTTGAAATAGAAATAGGTTCCAATCGGGGGCACAAACTGCAGCACAGCAGCAGGGGTCTTTTTTGGACTCAATGCCAAGAAGCCACAGGTGAGAGCCATGAACCATGCTCGCGCAGCTCTAGCGCAGCTGGGGGAAAGGGTGTGGCCTGGGAGGTGGAAAAGCCAAGTCAGGGTCACCGAGGGATTGGACTGGACAACTGCGGTGCTGTCTGTTCTCGAGGACGGCCTCCACAATTACTCTGGTTTCTCTTCAAAGCGTATAAGTCTTTCGCCTTTTACTAAAGACTTCCGTGGAGAGGAACACCTACGAGTTCAACCTATTTTTGGTAGCTTGGCCGTTTGGCTGAGCATTCTGAGTTTGTGAAGACAAGAAAAGGGTTAGGGTTAGGGTTAACCCAGTTACGCAGCGCCTCTCTTATGCCAGGTCAAAAGAGCCGCACCAAGACCGGCGGTGACTGCGCAACGAGTCCGTCTCCTGCAGCAAACGTTAAGGTCATCGCTTCTCGGCCTTTTGGCTAAGATCAAGTGTAGTATCTGTTCTTATCAGAAACTGTGATCTTGGTCTTTTGGCTAGACAGCGGTCACCTCCCTTTGGAAGGAAAACTTTTGCCTGTTGTGGCACTGTTTTCTGCTCCTCATTTGGGAGGATATTGTATTGTATTGTGTGTTTTTGTATTGGTGCATTGTTGCTCTGCTATTCACT